>BGPR01013270.1:8523-42245 GCA_013235015.1 Araneus ventricosus
CCACGATCATGACATTTCTCACTCCACCACACATTACCCACGATCATAACGCATGTCTCGCTACACATTTTTCACCACACCACAATCCCAATTTATTTCCACTTCTACACCACACGTCCCATGGCCGCAACTAGTTTTTCTTTCTACAACTAAATCAACGCATTACCCACGACCACGGCCCAATTTTCAATCCACGCATAAATTTTTATTACGATTTTCCCTCCACACATTCTGTAACAAGTTTTACTGCACATACTTGCATGGTTACACAACTTCACCAATCTTTATTTCTTTATAAAGATTTATCGAATATATATTTCACTATGTATATTTGAAAACGTTGTGAAAAATACTCTATATCACTGAATTTTATTCATAAAACTTAAAGTGAAGAGTATGTCTACTTGATCCAATGTTGGAGGATTCATTTCATAGACAAAACATTTGGATACAACACTCATTTTTCTCCGGCGTAAAGAATCTTAATAAATATCTTACTGCCTAGTGACGTTTTTACTTTAAAGCAAGTAATATGCTCATTCTAAAGTAAATATCATTTGCCCCAATATTCCACAGGGAACAATTCCTTCAGGGATTGCTATGATATCTGCTGATGAATAGCCAAATTTCTAGGAAGCAAATTAATAAATTAGAAGTTTTCCAGACAAATAACTCAATATCTCTTTGAAGGTTCTGATAAGTTCAATTTAAACCCTGAAATGCTGGAGAGAGCACAAAATGGAAAGTCCATTCGAAAGTCCTAGCATTCAAGATTTCACGACTTCGAGCGAAATCCAAAATCTCCCAACCTTGAAAAACCGTTTCTAGGGTTTAGGTCTCATGCGATACGAATAACAACAACTTGCAGCACTGGATCACGTCCTTTTAGAAAATATTCATCGAGAGCGCGAGATATATAATTTAATACTCCTGGAGTCAGCTAATTTATATTTGTCCTTCTGGATTTTAGGCGGACATAAGATTGTTTTAATTTAATTTTCTCGTAGTTGAAAAATTTTTTCAGCTTAAAACAGTTAAGACATCTATTCCCGAATATACATGAAATATCGACAAATCCATGGCTTACTACTAAACTCCTATGGCTGTTAAAAAAAAAAAAGTTCGAAAATTTGCATTTCATATGCTACTTTCGAACCCTTTTTACTTTCTCGTATACGAAGTATACAAAGAGAAAGTATTGTAATCGTCAAAAAATTCGAACTCGAGATTTTGACGAATCTCCACGTTTTAGACCTCCCTGATTCCGAAAAACACAATTTTGGAATTATGTCTGTCTGTGTGTGTGTGTCTGTATGTGTGTCTGTGAACACGATAACTCGAAAACTATTAGAGCTACGGGGATGAAATTTGGTATGTGGTCTTTAAACATAATTTGTAGGTTTCTATCAAATTTTGGACAAAATCCGTCAACGGGAAGTCTGTCTGTCTGTATGTTCGGGGTCATGCGAACGCTATAACTCAAAAACTTGAAAAGCCAGATGCATAAAATTTTATACACAGTTTTATCGTCATGAATGTAGGTACGTATAAAATTTTGGGCCAAATCCGTCAAAGGGTTGACTGTCTGTCGGTCTGTATAATCGCATACTTGTTCAGTTTTGAAACTAACTCCCTGCGCATGCCTACTAGTGGCAATGCCTGTGCAAGGAAGGGACGCTTCGAAACTTGGCAGTCTGCCAAAAACAAATTCTGGAGTGATTTTGTAAGGAAGCAAACATTTAGGGAGTCTCGCCAGGTCCTGTTGCGCAAAAGAATGAGCAGAGGATTTGAATTTGTTTTGATCCTTCAAACCACGCGTGGTTCCAACTTTGGTTTACTTGCGACGGAAGTTTATTTGACGCCTTTTATTATTCTAGTTTTCTCTACATGTGTTAGGAGTATACGAGAAAGTTTAGGGGAGACCACTCCCGCTGGTTTAAGTAGCATATGAGTTTGCATTTCATATGCTACTTGATTATCGCGCGATACACAAAAGAAAAGAGATGTTCAGATATCAATAATTCTCATGTCTTCCACCACAAAAAAGTTTCAAACAATAGAAGATGTGTTGGTTTCACATGTAGAAAATCCATATAAAACACCAGATCGGATAATTTGAGTATTCACTTACATGACATTCACAACTCTTGGAAGAATTGCTATGGTTTATATTACCGACATTTTCTCATCCCACTGAGGAATGATACTTGAAAAATTAGTAAAATTCTTACCAGAAACTATTCTTTTTCAGTTCTTTATAAAACTTGGGGGAACTCAGCCTAAAAGTTGACTTGTCGCCAATTTTCAAGCTAGAATAGCGAGTTTTATGAAATAACTTGCCACAATATCTTTGAAACTTCCTGAAACGTCTCGTATTCATATTCCAGAAATCTTACTTAGACATTTTAAAGCTGAAAATCATAGTTCCTTCATATTAGTTTTCCCATTAGCTATCCTGTATAATGCTCTGACAGTATCTAGCAACCCATACACGGTCGTGTTTCTCATGGGCCATATAGCCGCCAAACATAAAACAGAGGCATGGTTTTATTTTCTTATAAACATTACTTTTGATGCTTAAATTTCCTTTTCCTTGCTAATATTTTCATGGGCGCTCTTTTGGAGTTTCGTGGGTCCCGCCAAGTTAAAATGCGTCAGATACTGAATAAATGCATCAAATTGGCTAATTTACTTTAACCCATTTTTGAAGCAGCACGAGAGCTATTTTGGTACAGACTACGTAATTCTGAATCATGCTCAGATGACGAAGACGGCAGTTGAGTTGATCTCCCCTTGTTCAGTCTAACACGCCACACCAGCTGAAGGGCATCTGACCAACGAAAGAGGATTTATCATACTCCGGACCCGCATGCATTGCAGTTGGGGTTTGAACCTTACCACCAGGTCACTGTTTCACGCGTCAAATTAGGATAAGGTTTGAAACATGAACTAAATGAAATTCTGTAGAAAGAGGAAAACACCCCAGGGAATATAACCTTTTTATACACTTATTTAAACTTGATTTGATTCATGTTTGAAAATAGGGAATTTTGTAATCGTTTATTACACTCACTCGCTGATGTGCTAAGCTTTTGAAATTATGTACAACGACAGTACCCAATTTTTATATTTCCTGAACTTAATTGTCAGTTAATCGGTGAATATAATCAAATTTTGATTCCATACTCGTAGCATCGCCTGAAAGCGAATTTGAGAAAAAAATTGATTTTAAGATATTTACAATTATAAATTAATGATTAAAAATAAATATAATTAAAATAAATTTCTACTTTAACTATGTTTTAAAAACTATTTTTATTAAATTTATTAAGTGAAATTATCATGCGTCAGCTAAAAAGAGACGGAAATATATTGTCCAGAACTAGAACTCTTTGGACGAAAGAGTAGGTGGTGGATGTACAAGATGATCTCATTAATAAACTTAAAGTCTTATGAATTAGCAGCGATGACATTGACAGTTGCAGTTGGAATCGTATATTCAAAAAGGCCATTTGAAAAATGAGGAATTTCGGAAAATCTGCCGAAGCGATTTGGTTCCGAATCTTATGACAAATGTCGAACATGCTTTCGGTTACAGTTAAATCCATTGCAATTCCGCGAATATTTTCTACCTACAGAGAATTTTATCACTCTCCAATACTGACAGCCGACCGAGTAATACAGTTTCAGATGTTTTTAGTTGTTTGAATCTTCCGAAAATTCATTAAGAATGCTTAGTTTAGTTTTAGCTTAGTTATCTTTTTTGGTGCAACTCGAGGGCTATTGCATTAAGATCACATCCCTTCTTGCTCATTCAGAATACCATAGCAGTCTCATCTCCAAATACTCCACAGAATCGAGTTCTGATCATAGAAGATTGCAAATTTATGCGAACTTACTGCATCCAAATGTGACCGAGGATACAACCATGTAGAAATTTGCCTGAAAGTCCACAGAATCGAGTTTTCATCGGCAAGAGTTCCAGATTTATGTAGACTTACTTATTCCAATCAAACTTGACTTACCACGGAGGAACTTGCCTGAGAGTCCACAGAATCGAGTTCTTATCTACGAGGAGAGATTTATGTGGACTTGGTGGAGTCAAATGCGACTGAGGATAGAACCATGTAGAAAGTTGCCTGTGCCTCCACACCAGGAAATTAATCGAAATGCTCTTCTCAAACATCTGCTTTCCTTATCCATCTCTTCCTGTTAAGAATCCAAATTCAAAGTACGCTAGGTACTTGGACGATTGCGCAAGCATAGGACTTTAATAGTTCTGGCCAAAGGGAGTAAGACTTCAGGGAATGCGGGAACTGAAAAGAAACGAAAATTGTTGTAATTGAACTGAAGATTGAAACCTGAATATTTTATATACTCTGCTACTAATTTTTACCCTTCGTTAGGTGCAATAATTTTGATACTGAAATGGTCGTAATATAAAATTTACATCCATTGCAAATTTACATCCAATTACATGTGTTCATCCGGTTTTGATAAATTTTCCTTTATAACCATAATAATTAATCCCAATGAGAATGTAAACGAGTATTCTGTCAGGGAAAAAAATGCTAGCAAATACGATTGGCAAGTGGGTTTCTGTTAAAGGTGTCAATACAGAATGCAAGTGGGATTCTGCTAATAGATGCAGACTAAGTAAAACTAATTTTTAAAAATTATTAAAATAAAAATTGAACGGAAATAAAACTGATCTCAGAAAAGTGAATTCGTTGAATTTTTACGTGGTGTAAAAATGTTTTTAGATAATATGCTCAGAATTTAAGAAAAAATGTTAAAATTTTGTTTAATTTTTAATTAAATTCCAATTAAAATTTTGAAAAACCTTTGTTAATACTTGCCCTACTTTCCAAGAAGTAACTACCTGATAAATTTGGTGGTTCTAGGTCTAACTACTTACCTTGTTGAGTATATTGGATGATTTTTCATCACAATTTACAGATAATTTCCTGCCTATAGACAATATTATGCTAAAATATTATAAACCTCAATCCGGGAAATTTTAACCGCTATTTGCATGCAATGGCTGTAAAATTGGCAGACAAATTTTATAACTATTTGCACTCGAGAGACTACTCTCAATCACCATTCTAGACGGTACATCATTTTGACGTTTCTTGATTTTCGTAGTTAAAAAATGCATACAGAGTTGTAAAACGTCAGATTGATTTTTCGGTAACAATGAACATATGCAAGTATATTTTTTGCGTCTCTAAGCATTAAAATGAGCCCTTGTATTCATGGAATCATTATGTATTTAATTAGTTTAGCGAGTGCAAAGGGTTAAAAAAGAAGCAATTAATTTAAATGAAACTAATTCATTAGGCGAGCCCACGAGACACCTGAAATCGCCGATTGCAATAGAAATGGGCAATCTTGCAGCTCAACGCAGCTTAGAGGTTAATGTATAATTTGGGAGAGACCTGCATAGCATAAAAATTTTGATCAATTTAAATAAAATCATTTCTTCAAGGGCTCAGTACATATAATTGCAATGCTTGTTACAACTCGGTACATGAAATTTTTCAAAATACAGACAAATTCCGTTATAACGAACCCTCAATGGACCGATGTTGGAATTCACTATAACCAAAGGTTCACTATATCCGATTTTTCAAATATGGCTACACAAGATTTCCTATAACCCTTAAATGCATTTCTGTGTTGAATAAATTACACTAAATTGCAATTAGTAATGGACTATATTAAGATAAATATTTGATCTTAAAATATTAAACAGCGAAATTAATTGTACTTGCATTTATTTCTCTAAAGTGTGAAAATAAGCTTTTATTTTTCGTCCAAGAGCTGGAACCAAGTTTGTAAAGTGGTAATTTTGGTTCACTATCCGAATTCCTGAGGATCGTTACAAGCATTTGAAAATACATTAGTGGCATAGGAGTTCGGTTCGAACTATTTCAAAAATTCATTATAACCTAAGGATTGTTATATCCCGGGTTCGTTATACCGGAGTTTGACTGTATTTATCAATAGATTTCAATACTTTCGTAATTGTCTTTGAAAATTTACGCAAGTATTTTAGCAGATTCATTGCCTGCTATTTGCAGCTCTATAAAAAATTCAAATCGGCATATTTTCTTTATATTCTATAGATGCCAACATGCAAACTAAGATTCAAGATAAGTATTGCATTTACTGAAAAGTGCCTTTTTCAGAGAAAGAAGATATTTTAAAAATTTATTCTTCATGTTAGGCTATCAATAAAATATCTTGCTTACAACTTAGATTTGAACTGCAAATTCATTTTTTCTTCGCAAAATAAATTGCGAATTTCAGGATTTTAAGGTAAGATTTTCACCTAAAAATCCTAATTTTAGCTCAAAGTAATTATCCCTCAGCAAAATATTTATCATTTCATCTACAACAATTTTGTATAAAAAAGTTTTTGCTGGCAAAATTGGTGCATAGTTTTATTTCTTACTTTCGAAATTTCATGAAAGAAATTTCATTTAAGAAGACAATTTTCAAAAACTTGCATTTTAAACTGCCTTTTCCAACCTCTTACTAAATGACAGTCATTTACAGCAAGGTAATTTCATTCAATTAAATATAGATAATACTTTTAACTTCCAGTTTAAAATATTGAGAAATAGCATTTTCGTTTGAATAATTTTAATTCAGGTAGACACATTTTAATGAAAAAAATTAAAGGAGATTCGAACATTTAACCCGAAACATCGTTGCACGATAATGTTTTAGGCTTCATTCGTCTTTACATTTTAAAAAATTAAACTTTAACAAAAAATGTATTCTGACAACTAACCCTTACACAGAAAATGCATTTATTATCGTCGCAAAGCGCGAGTATATAAACGCAGCAACTAAGCAGAGCAATTGTTGCAAAATATACTTGAAAATCTTTCTAAAAATCTATTAAAATGTGAGGAAACAGTGCGGAAATAAAATTGGTACCACTGAAAAGCTAATTTTTTGAATTTTTAATTAGTGTAAAAATAATTTTCAGGCAATACGCTTCGAATTTGTTGAAGGCAAACGTTGAAATTTCGATTCATTTTTAATTAAAAATTAATTAAAATTTTGAAAAACTCTTTCTCAGTAAGCACACCCAAGAAGAAACTTCCTCCCAAATTCGGAAGCTTCGAGTCCAACGGTCTGCCCTGTAGAGCGTTTTGAACATAGTATTCAATCTATAAACATGTTAACCTTCCAGCGGGCGTGCTTACGCAAATTTTACGACATATCGTGCATCCTATTACACATACGTATATATCGTGTTATTTTACAAAAAATAAATGCAACTTTTATTTTTGTTAATTGTATTTATTAGCCTAATAGTAAACAAAGATTTTATAAATAAAATTGCACTTAAATATATAAAATAACGATATGAATATGTAATACGATGCCCAATTCAAGTATCTCTTGCAAACGCGCGCCCGCTGGAAGGTTAAAAATTATCTTAACTTTCAAGTAGATGAAAATAGCTCGCTTGAAAGCATTTATCCTGGAATTTAAATGAGATTGAACAAGCATATAAGTAACTTACCGTGTTATTATCCATTGAATAAATCTCGGCTATTTCATTGGTACCCGAGTAAGAAGACGGATATCGGATATTACTCAAATAAAGTAACGGGTTTTCATATCCCATACATTGTAAAGACTCGAATTAATTTTACAAAATTTTAAACATCAAAGCGATGTTTAACAATAGTCTTGTCATCTCCGAGATGCATGCACTCCCAAAATGATGAATGGCGCTGTTTTACCCAAATGTTGAAAGATAGCCTTTGTGGAAAGTATTTGATATTGTAGATGGCGCTCCTACTGTACCGGGTGACGTCAGTGGCGATGTTGCATATATTTGGATACTTCCCAGCACCACCAGACTCGTGACATTCTTGCTTGGTTGCTCGCTCGCACCGGCTCACGCCTGCTCTTTCGCCACGGATCTCACCTCAGCCTTCAGAGGATTCAGTTATTGGGTTTATCTGTAACTAGCATGTATGCCGAGTGAATATTGGTTTTAGTCTGTTATAAATAAAGGGCATGTTTGTTACTTTGGAGGCTCCATCATCTTCTTTGAGATAGTATCTGTCCTCACCTTCCGCGACACCCTTAACAATGGACCTTATGCATGTGACGTCACATCCTCCGACACGTGACCTGCCGGAGGCAGCCATTGGTTAATCTTAAACAGCTGACTCAGAACTGCTTTTATTTCTGAGTCGCTTATAGGCCGATCGTTTTGTTTATTCCTTCACAGCTGTTTTTCTATATCTCGAACCCAAACGGTGCATAAGGTCTATTCCATCGTGCTCTTCTTTAAAAGATTTTTAAACTAGTCGCTCAGGAGGCATAGGAAGTAGAGAAAAAGATAACAAGATCAGATACTCGGATTCCAATCTAGAAGCTTATGTGAAAGTATTGAAAGGCCTTCGATTATTTCATCTTATCTTTAAAAGATTTATACAAAGTAGGCGTTCATGAGGCGTAGCAATTCAAGTACATAAGAATAAGATGAAATCATCGTATTCGACATTTAAGTGAAAGTTCTGACAGAACTTAGGTCATCATTTCATCTGATATGGAAAATAATATAAAAAGGAACATCTGGCAACCAGGGTTGGCGCCCGTGGAGGGACAGGGGGGGCAGGGCCCCTCTGTCGGGGATGCTGTGCTTGCCGTCGGGGAAAATTTTTGTGCGAGGTATTCAATTAGTTGATAAATAAAGATCTAGGGAAAATTTGAGACCAATTTCATTACATCTGTCCCCTCATACAGCAGGTCGTGCCACCCCTGTCGTGGAAACCGTCCCCCCCGTCGGGCAAACTCTAACGTCACTCCTGCTGGCAGCGTCCAGCGATCAACTTAAAAAAGTAATAATTCCGAACCTCTTGTCCGAATCACTGTAGCATGATATCATTTCAGGCTTGATTGCATCAGCTGTTGCATTTTGTACGTAAATTCGTTCCATCCCTCCATCAGCCGTTGCACAACATCCCCTACAGGGGAGCCCTGGCTCCCCCCGGACAACCCACTGGCGCCCCCCCTGTTTTTTATCTGTGCAATATTGCTTTTGCTGGAGGTCGGATGATGTAAGAAAAACAACAAAAAAAATTCACCTGGATATTCGTACTTGGGCAATAAACAGAGAGTTCTGTGTTACAAAAAAATAAAAGGTTATTAATTTTTTGAGCTTGCTAGCGAAACAGGATCATCATTGATTAGTGAAATTTAGATTCTACTTTCTAACTTCACTTTAAATAGACATTCTATATCAAATAATGAATAGCAACTAAAAAGGAATATTTTAACTTACGCTATTTTGTATATGTTTCTAGAAATATGCGAAATGGAACATTCTACAAATGTGCCTCGACAAATATGAAATAGGCATTCGATATCAAATAACGGATAACAACTAAAAAGGAATGATTTTTGCTTGCGCTATGTTACGCGCAACACTGTCAGTATAAGACGTTAAGTATTCTGCAGAATACCCAGGCAAAGTATGACACATCTGTCATACACTGCTCAAAAATTATAAGGGGTCGCTCACTTTTTTGAAGAAATACATATGTTCCAGGGTTTTTTTTTTATGGAATATTATAATGGATGTTTTTTCGTAGTCCCACAAGCGTATAAAACTAGAAACTTTGGCTAAGAAAATTATTTTATTCAGTTTAGTAGATAAAAGACTGTCTCAGGCACTTCTGAAGATTTTATAAATTTAATATTTGGAAGTAAAAATTGAAACAAATTGTTTTTATTGGAATTTCATGCGACATCAACAGGACAAATGGTCTCCCCAAATATTAAAAACAACTGCATATCAGATTGACATGGAATTTACTAGGTGATCCTGTAAATTCTGAAGAAATATTGTCAATTCCTGCACATGGGCATTCTCTAGCTCTGGAATTGTCAGTAGATGCCTTCATCGAGCAGCAACCCATCTACCTAGAATGGCCACTCCATATGCTCGATACCTTGCTCCAAAAGTCAGTCTTCCACAACACAAACTCCGTTGCATCGAGCTTAATCGCCCATTAACCCTCTGATTCCTAAGGCCATTGGAATAAAGGGACCTCAAAATACGGGAACACCCGAGCTCCTCTATCAAAGATAAGGATAATTCACTTCCCTCCTCAAAACCCACAATGACAGTTGGCATTGTCCGAATTCTATAAGAAGGACCCACTTTTCTCCAAACACATCTGGGCGAGCAACTCTAACGAAGAAAGCACGCGCCGCGGGTGTGAAATCAATCACACTTAGCGAAAGAAGGGTGGAAATTTCAGAGTGATATTCTGACGTTTCGGACGGCCATCGTCTTTTGTTTGAAGGGACGTATGGAACGTTCCCGTATCGATAGAGTTAATAGAAACGTATCGCCGATTACTTCAACATCATACGGTTAAAAGAAAGTTCAAGAGCCTCGTTCTTGACACAGTCATCCAAGATTCTGATTTCCTTTAGTTTCTAAAACCCTCAATTCCTTGGTTTCACTTTTAAGATTTGATGCTTTCGAATTTGTCATAAGCCAGTGGTGTCTTAATAGAATTAGGAACTCGATTTCGGAGAGAAAATTCGTAAATGTAGTTTAGACTGACATGCCAATTTTTTTTAATAAATTGAAATATTATCTTCTGCCAATATTATGTTGTTTCGGATAGACGGTCGATGGCGTCAATAAAAATGAATGTGGTAGAAACAAAGAAATATAAAGCCTTCAAGCTAGTTGCGCATCGGGTGTCTGCCAAGCGGACTTTTGGGGGCGAGGAGTGGAGACTCCCTGTTACAGTAGAACCCCGCTAATCCGAACCATGCTAATCCGAAATTCCGGTTAATCCGAACCGATTTTAATTTCGAAAATTATATGTAATTGAAAAGAATACATGAAAAGCTTTAAATGTACATACTAAAAAAAAGAACTTTTTCAGCATGCATAATTTTATACACATTGAAGAAACTAATGCAATTCGCCGTAAGATAAGGTTACTTCATACAGGAGCACATCCATTATTCTAATGAAAAAGGGAGACATATTCTCTTTCTATTGCTTTTGAATAAAAGAATTCAAGAGATAGTAGCACTGAGTTCTCATAACTTACATTTTTTTAGCGCGCATCTTTTTTCTTTTCTATTTTTATCGGATTTTCGGGTAATCCGAATTTTTTGTAATCCGAACAGGTACCGGTCCCAATTAGTTCGGATTAGCGGTGTTCTACTGTATTTATAATTGGCCCAGTTTGAATTTTCAATGTACATTACGTTAAAAAAAGTTTAGAGATAGAGAAAATTATCATATCGGGAAAAAAAGGAACTGGAGAGGAGTTACTTGTGGCAATCCTATGTAACTAAATGTTTTCAACTAGGTTCAAATACACTTTTCAGATGGGAAGTTTGGAATTGGGGAACAGAAGAATTTCTGGTTATTTTTGATACTGGTAGATAGATAATAACTTGCAGAGACAAATTTCGTGTTGTTGTTATTCCTAATCGAAATCTGTTTAGCCGAACTAAACCGATCCATGGGTCCATGAACTCGTCAGAAACCTCAAAGTAACAAAGATTTGCCAAAACATCTTCTATAGTAAAATCTGAACATATGAGAATGCGAGAGAAAAAAGACTGATCGGTTTTACACTTCTTATAAATTTGGTTAACTTTCTTCTACTATTCAGTGGTAAGGTTTTTTTAATGGCAAATTTCGTTTCGCTGATGGTCAGTCAATGTTGGGTTTCACTTTATAGAGGAATAATGAAATTATCAGATGGATGTGCACAATATGGCAATCAATGCCATAACTAAATTAACTGCCACCAAAATTCATGTTGGCACTTGATGACATGGAATTTGTTTCTACCAATTTTCAAATTATTCATTTAAATATAAAGTGCAAATATAAATATTACGCGTTCCAGCTTAATTCATGAAATTTTTTACCTCTTCATCATTATGAAATCGAATCTTTTAAAGCTGGATGGTTTGGAAAGTGAAAACAAAAAATATTTAATTCATTACTATGAAGGACATTTCATTGTTTCTTAGAATTTTAGAGATAATTTAAAACGGCTAAGGAAATACAGAGATGAGGAGGAAGGCTGCCAAATGAAACGTCATAAAATACTTGAGAGAAAATTTTGAAACAATGCAATTTATAAAGATGAGGAAAGATCTGTATCTTGATGCCGAAAACGGTTTTTTGGGTGCTATGCAATTAGAATACAACTATTATTTCGTAGATTTACAGTTCACTATTTTAAACTGCAATTAAAAGTGAATAGTTTTTTATAGAAAACTGACTTAATTTCAAGAGGTATACGACCGATTGCTCGAATAGATTGTTATGATGAAATAATTAATTTTTGAACAATGCAGCATTTGAATTTTTTCCGTAATGTTTTACAAAAATGGATGTGTTTCGAAATGTGCACATTGGAATTGGTTCCTAAATGCACAAATGTACAAATGTATTCAAATATGCTGGGCTTTGGGGGAAGGTGCTAATTATATTTTTTGAAACAAAATGAGTCATGCTCAACATAATACGTTTTAAATTCGAAAAATTTTGGACAATCTAATTATTTCAGATTTGCAACAAGAGTTAATGTTCGATGCGCTACTGCTGAAAATTTGCAAAGATGTGGTCAAAGGTGGTGAAAGGCTGTTACTGGGAGCTAGAAACCCAGATAGCAATTTTAGTTTGCAGCAATCTTGCTCTGCAAATCTGCAAGCTTGCCGCAAGTTTGATACGGCAAGAGTGAAAGCTTGAAACAAGTTATTGTTATTGCAAACGAGTTAGTCACCACCCGTTGAACTTTCAGCAAGCTTGTTGCGTCAAACACGTTGTAAACTATAACAAAAAGTATGCAGACGAACCTCAGATTTGAACCCCCGACAACCCGCTTCCACCTGCCGTCTTCACCACTCAGTCAGAGAGACTTCGATTGCAGAAGACAGATTGCGCTACAGAAAGATTGCAGCTACATGTTTTATTTTAAACTGTCTTCTTGATTTCATTAATTTTTTAAAATTTTGAGTTGAGAATATGATTTGAAGTCAAAGGAAGAGCGATTTTCGCTAATAACTACGTTTTGCTAATGGAATAAATTATGAAACTAGGGTTCAAAAGTAATTACTTTTAAAATTATGGGCTGATGGGCTAACAAACATTGACTGTTTTTTAGCTTTAATTTTGTTTATGAACGTTAAGATTTCAACATTAAGAAAAAGACGATATATATTTTTCTTTAAAGTGTGAGTTCTATATTTAGTAAAAAGATGAAGAATTTTTCAAAAATAATTTTTTTTATAAAAAGACCTAGTTAGTAAATTATCATTGATTTATTGAATTAATAAAAAGGATGATGGTCTAGGAGATGCTATTAAGCATCGGATGCTTTTTAAAACAGAGACAAGGATCAAAACCAGATAACTGGTGTATCCAGGTCGTGGTGTGTAAGTGTGGTGTATCAACCTTGCAGCAAACTTGTTTTGCAATTGTGGTGTGAGGTTTGTCATAACAACTTCACAGCAAACTTGATTTGCAAGTGGGTTGGTCGATTACGCTTTGTTACTTTGCAGGAAGTTCGTTGCAAAGTTGTGGCGTCAAATTTGTCATGACAAGCTAATATCAAGAAAAATCAAACTTGCTGCAAGTGTACATGCTATCTGGGAACAAGTCGGTCGTATGCAGGTATTTCACGAAGAAGCTGATCTGAGACATTTTGTCAAAAAAACATGCCCGAGTTTGGTGTATTGTTGGTGATTGTGCTAAGAGGATTAACATTAAATTTTAAATTCATTTTTCAGCAACATTTGCTTTAGGAATAGCATTATCATTGGGAGGTGAGTTCTTACAATTTATCTGTTAAACCTACCAACAAAATAATGGCTACCCAGATAACAATTTAAGTTTGCAGCAAAGTTGCAGCAGCAGAAGATAGATTTACTTTCTGCAGCGAACTTCCTGCAAAGCAACAAAACCCACTTGCAAAACAAGTTTGCTATGAGGTTGTTATGACAAACTTCACACCAAGATTGGAAAACAAGTTTGCTGCAAAGATGATACAGCACACTTACACTTATATATCTGGGTTTAATCTTTGTCTCTGTTTTAAAAAAACATCCTATTTTTAATAACATCTCCTAGACCGTCCTTCTTTTTATTAATTCATTAAATCAATGATAATTTGTAAAAAAAACTAACTTTTTTTATTAAAAAAATCTTGAAAAATTCTCCATCTTTTTACTAAATATAGAACTCGCACTTTAAAGAAAACTATATTTCGACTTTTTCTTAATGTTGAAATTTTAACGTTCATATTCAAAATTAAACCTAAAATCAGTCAATGTTTGTTGAAAAATAATAACTTGCATTTTGTCCCATTTTAAAAGTAATTACTTTTGAACCATAATTTCATAATTTAAACTACTAGCAAAACGTAGTTATTAGCGAAAATCGCTCTCTCTTTGACTTCATATTCTCAACTCAACATCTAAAAAATTAATAAAATCACGAAAACAGTTTAAAATAAATCATATAGATGTATGATCTATAACCGTAATCTATCTTCTCCTAGCAGAGGATAGCTGGCTGAGTGGTTAAGTCGACAGGCTTAGGAAGCGGGATGTCGGGGTTCGAATCCGAGGTTGTCTTCATACTCTGTTTTTATTATAGTTTGCAATTAGTTTGACGCTTGGTGACTAACTCGTTTACGTTAACTTGTTTCAAGCTTGCACTCTTGCCGTGTTAAACTTGCTGCAAGCTTGCATATTTGAGGAGCAAGATTGCTGCAAATCTGTTGCAAACTAAAATTGCTATCTGGGATATAGTTGTCATTAAATTGTGACTTCTATATTTAGTAAAAAGATGGAGAATTTTTCAAAATTTTTTAAATAAAAAGGTTAGTTTTTTTACAAATTATCATTAATTTATTGAATTAATGAAAATAAGGAAGGTCTAGGAGATGCTATTAAAAATCGGATGTTTTCTTATGTGTGCCGTATTATCTTTGCAGCAAACTTGTTTTGCAATCGCGGTGTAAAGTTTGTCATAACAACTTTACAGCAAACTTGTTTTGCAAGTGGGTTGGTCGATTATGCTTTGTTACTTTGCAGGAATTTTGCTGCAAAGTTGCCACATCAAGTTTGTCATGACAAGCTAATATCAAGAAAAATCAAACTTGCTGCAAGTGTACATGTGCTATCTGGCTACTTTCTAAATACTCTAAAAAAAGCTTAAATAGAGGAATATATAATTGAACACGAGGAGATTTCATGATAGTATTTATTATCTTCAAACATTTTCTTACATGGTCTAATTCCTGTGCTTCTAGCCAGTGGCGTGACTAGGGTGGGACGCGTGCCCTGGGCGCAAACTCCAGGGGGCGAAAAATTAAGGAATCATTTGGTTGTATTTAAAAGAAAAGTAGGTTTTTTGAAGCTCTTTTTCCCAAGATTCTTAAAAATTGAAATGGTTTCAAAATAGTGTCTGGGAAAATCTTAAAGATACAGTCGTTTTTACAACCCGGAAACCTCAAGCAGCGACAAAATAACAAGTAATATTATGTTTCAGAGAGATCTGCCGACCCAAATCCCCCGTCGATGAAATTAAAAACTCGTTTAAAAGGAAAGTCCTTTTCACAGATTTCAGGCTCGGTGGGGTAGGAGATAAAGAAAGATGGTTAAGGATGATTATCTCAGGAGGGGTTCTGATGGTTTCACACGGTATACCTGATTCATACTGACTGATATCAGTTTCTTCGGAAATTGGTGGTAAATTGTTCAAAAGTGTCATTCCTATTTTCAATAAGCAAAGAGTGAGGAATGGAAAATATTCCTCCAAAATTTTCGAGCAGTTTAAGAGAATTCTAGTAACTTTAAAAGACGTAAGCTCGATATCTTTACAATGTTTTTACTACTGAATATTTGCATAATTTGGATGATGAAAATGCTATAGTGTTTATTTTAAATTTTATTTCGCAAAACCTAGATGCTGTTGTTCTGCCAAAAGCAAACAAAAAAATACTGAGAGACGGAAAAGACCGCATAAAGTTTTGCAATTCCTGGTAAAAATTATCAGTCAGTATTGACGTTTAAATCAAGAGAAATGAAAGCAGTTTCTTTAATAATTAACGAGAACAGATACATAAAGAAGAGAAATTCAATTCCTGCCGTAATATGAAGCGTTTTCTTTCCTCGCAGAGTTACGCTATTGTCACCAATTAATTTTTCTGTTACAAAACACAAAAAAAATTGCCTTGACAATCACACAAATCATTAAACTACCAATATTCAACATTAAATAATTATTTAAATATGTAAATATGGCATTCATTTTTTGTTTGTAATCCTTATGTTAGGTATATGTACAGACATTTAAGAACTAAAATATTGTAATTCTAAACACTTTTGCTTCATTAAAAGCCAGAAAAGTTAATTTATAATATTTCGTATATCCTAAAGCCTTCAACATTTTTCAGAAATAATGTATCGTTTTTTATGCGAATAAATGATATCTACTAAAATAATATGGAAGTCTGATTTTACATGTCATAGACAAATTAATAACGTTCCAATTTTAATTCATGTTTGAATCAGCATTTTTTCCCGCTGAAATAGCTTATCCCTAATTTCATGTCACGAATTTCAACTTTGTCATAAGGTGCTAGATAAAACATTATTAAACTTAATTAGTTGTAAATTTTGATTAATATATTTAAGGATATGTATGAAACTATATGATGAATTATATTATGAATATTATTGAATACATTAGTCACTAAGGCTTTTGTATGATATTATCTGTGTTAGCAAAATATTTACTTCAATGTTTAGAGTTTTAAAGTAGGACTACGTTCCTCCCATTGGGGTTCTCAGGAAGGAAATTGATTCACACGCCAAAACGCCACAAAACTTTGTGTGGGAGATCCTCTATATCTCGGTAACTACATATATTAAAAACATAACTGATGTCTTATTTTAGAGATAAAGGGTAACAACAGAAGTTACAAAAAAAATTGAAAATAGGAATTATAGTTCAGTGACTACTGAGTCGCAAAGTTGGGCAAAAATATACATGAATTGGTGACGCGATCCTCTACACCTCGGTAACTACATATGTTAAGAACATAACTCATGTCTTATTTTAGAGATAAAGGGTAACAACAGAAGTTACAAAATAACTTACTTAAACTTAAAAACTTACTAGAAACTTCGAAAAACAAGAGTCACACGAGTAAAGTAGTCCTACGCCTTTAACATCAGCGGCTGTTTGAAAAGACAGTCTCCTGTCATTTTTTAATGCATACTGTCTATGGGCAAAAAAGTAATGTATATAATTTTTTCATTTTTATTCATATCCCAGATAGCAAAGAAGGTTGCAGAAAGGTTGCCATTTCTCTTTCCATAGACTGTCCGCGAAAGCATTTCTGCCCAAACCGTTTCGGAAACAATCGCAGCAAGATTTACAAAGGAAAGCTTTCTATGAACTACCTCACCGACAAGGCTTGAACGACAAGTCCGCGAAAGAATTTCTGAGCAAACCGTTTCGGAAACCATTCCCGCAAAATTTACGTAGGAAAGATTTTTACGAACCACCTGTCCCGACGTGTGTAGCCCCGTCTGGTATAGTGGTTATTGCGTTTGCTTTCCAACTCTATGAACGCGGGTTCGATCCCCGGCTCGGAGGCATTTGAAGTTTTGTCACGTTCTACAACGAAATCGTACAAGTAAGTTCAATTAAAAATTAGATTAATCAAATTAGTTGAAATTATTAATTAAGCTTTGTTTAATTAAGATTCCTAATTGATCTAATTAATTGCCATTCCAGATAACTCTAAGTTAGACTAAGATGACGTCAGAAGAAGGGGGATAAAAAATGGGGTTGGACCCCTCTGTAGGTATACGGCTTTGAAGACAGGGTGGAAAAAGGGGGGCTTGGACCCCTCTGTAAGAGCACGGCTTCGGAGGGGGAAAGGAGGTTCAATTTTTCCGCCGAAGGAGGTCTCTTAACAACCTTTTGAAAGGCATGAAACAAGCTTGAGGAAAGCCTGAAACATGCTGGTAATAAAAGCTTGGGGAAATATTACTAAAAACCTTACAGAAAACCTTGTTTCTTGTTGACTAGCTAACCTTTCTGCTACCTTGCCGAAAGGTTCAACCCTTGTCATGGAAACCTTTGTGGCAACCCTTGCCGACGACAAGGTTTCCAAAACCTTTTAGACAAGCTTTCTTTGTTATCTGGGTTAATCCGAAATATGATATAAATCTACAATTTTGGCGACAAGACCGTATACCGAATTCTGTCCTTTGTCGTTTTCACAAAAACGCGGAGAGACAAGCAGACGGATAGCACCTGGTGACGGATTTGATCCAAAAATTGATAAATATCTATAATTTGGCGTTAAGTCCACATAACCAAGTTTCATTTTTCTAGTTGTTTTAATTGAGTTGTATTTACAGTGAGGCAGACATATAATACCAAAAATGGTTTTTTCGGACTCAGAGAAATCTAAAACGTAGAGATTTCACCCCCAGCACTTTTCTAATCGATTCTACTTAGGGCTGCACGCCATCAATAAACTTGAGATAAGACATACCATCCCAAAAATATAAAGAAAAACATAACTCAATAAAATTTGTTTTTATTTTAAAAAGTCACGTGGTCATTAGTAGTGGTTGAGTGAAATACTTCTTTTCATGCAAAATAGAACAGGTATTAATTACTTTCATAGCTACTGAAGATATTTTCGAAGTTAGTACATTCGAAACAAGACTCATTTAAAAAATTCAAAACTATTCATAAATTGCACTCAACTCAACTCTATTGAATACGCATTCTTTCGTTTGGAACGCAGAGTTTCGAATTGCAGTTTGCTTACCTTCCCTGCCGTTATTGTGAGTTCGACAGGGGAGAAGGATGTGCGTTTAAACATATTCTCCGCTGATTACTTGTCACATAAGCGTCGTGCCGGCATCGGGCATTTTTTTTATATTATAATTATTAAATGCATCAGTTAATCTTGAAATAATGAATTTTTCTCAGCGTATATCTCGTCTTCATTCAGGAAATACAGTCATAAGCGTTCTGTCGGATACAGCTCTGTATGGAGAACCAAGCAGATCATCATTTCAGGTCTGTGCAAATGACCATGATATATTTTGTTAAAAATTATCATTGGTAACTCAAGAAAACATATTTAAATTATATAAAAGTTCATAAAATTGTGCGTTGAGCTATTTGATTGTACTGTTACATAAGGGAAAAAGCAGAAAACATCACATAAATTGCATGTTTTAAACAGCTCAGTTTTTTAAATGTTGTGTGTATGATGTTAGCTATTATTATTGTGCAGTGGTGTGTTTTATTTCGATAAATTCCGTAAAGAAGAGTTATAATCTTGATAATTTGTTATCAACTTTTCCCATATAATTCCTACTGTAGGCTTATATATATATATTCACTTTACCCTAAAAATATTCTAACTTTGTCACATGTTCCCTTCATTACCATCAGATCATTAATAATTTGCTGAATTAAATGTCTAATATTGATTCTGTGAATGCATTGTATTCGATATTCAATGATTATGTAATAGCAAAAAATTTTTAAAAAATATAATTACAAAAAAGTTAGAAATTTGTGATAACAATATAGCAACAGAACAATTGGAATTGAAAATAGTGGGACAATTTGAGATCAAACTTTCAATGAGATAGCACATTTTTAATGATAGAGCAATTTTGTTGCAAAATTTAAAAAAATCTCCTGTAATAATTTAGTATCTCAGTATAATATAGGAGTGTGTCAGCTGTATTAAACAAAAAATGTTTCGTCTTTAGTTTATAACTTTTTGATTTATTTGATCTAATGAAACAATTGTATATTATTATAAGTACTAAAAACATATATAGAGAGGAAGAGAAGATTATTCATTTACAAATTAATAAATCGGACTTTCAATCACTATTTAAGTTTTTGTTCTTTTGTCATAGCATCTCTAGAAAGGATTTGTTTCATATGAGCATAAGTGTAATGGATTTTAAGGATGAGGAGGGTATATTAATAGCTCAAATATTAATGTGAAGAAAATCTTGTTCTTAAAATTTTTAACTTGTTTGATCTAAAGTATAATCTCAAGTTAAATTAATGTCGGTCTTTTTTCTTCGTGATTTCTTAGACTCAAAAATAAACACATGTATTGCCTAATTATTGTCATTTTTAACCCCTTCTTGATCGGTGTTGCATGTCATACGTTCAGCTCTTTTGTGCTGTATGCTATTTAAATTCATAATTAAGTCAATATAACAATTTTAAATATAAAAATCACCTGGTCACGCTTAAATGTCTCGAATATCCTTTACCATCTTAAATAGATTGAAATAATAGAAAATACATCAAATGGGTGGCAACGTCGAATGGACCTTATGCACCGTTTGGGTTCGAGAGTATAGAAAAACAGCTGTGGAGGAATAAACAAAGCGATCGGCCTATAAGCGACTCAGAAATAAAAGCAGTTCTGAGTCAGCTGTTTAAGACTGACCATGTCTGCCTCCGGCAGGTCACATGTCGGAGGATGTGACGTCACATGCATAAGGTCCATTAGGAGGTTAAATAAAAACATAAGACAAGGGGTTGTTGTTGTTTCATGTCCCCCTGGCCGAAGATTAGACCAGGTCCATGACACCATGTCGCTCTAACAACTCCACAAGTCCTTTGCCCTCCCCACTCCACAGCTGCCTCGTAGAGGCGCCAATGCAGTCAATGATATGGGCAGGAGAAGCAGGACAGGAACAAGGGCAAGAAGAAAAAGTCTTTTCCCTATCGATGAATTTTAAGCTTTTAATGTGTCCACTACGCAATCTGGCCAATGCAGTCTGAGCGGATCTTGTGCCTACGGACTGTAGAGACAGACCAGGACGGTTCCCGGCATACCAATCATGTGTGGGAGGATTTTTCCAAGCAGAATTTGCTATAGCCTTGTAAATAGAATATATTTCGGACGTGAAGAGTTCGCTAGAGGATGCAGAAGGAAGAGCACTTCTCTCTTTCGCAAGCACGTCTGCCTCCTCATTGCCAAATACTCCAACATGGGATGGAATCCATTGGAAGCAAACTCTACTTTTCTGCGAAAGTATAGCAATTTTGGAAACAACCTCTTGACCTGTTTTTTCTCGTAAGACAAGGGGTTAAGGTAGAAGTGTATGCATCTTGAGCAGTACTTGGGAATGATTGTATACTTATTAGTATAAGGCAGGAATGTAATAAGGTTCTGTTTAACAATATTTCTCTTTTTTTTTCCTTTTTTTAAAATATATTAATCTGCCCAGAATAACTGTTTTTTAAATGATTATCTTTTAACTAGAAATTTGAATATTGATGAATTAAAAAAGTTTTTTAAATATTATTTGACTGTACTTCCATCTGTATCTATTTCTTTATGACCCTTAACTTTGTTTTGAAAAGATATAAAATCCCTATAATTTTTCATATTGTCCATAGATATTTTCATTCATATGAATGTATATGACATGTATTTTCAAGTGTGCTGTTATTGTAATTATTAAATTAATATTTAACTAACATACATCTAAGAAATTAAGCTTAAGTAATTTAAAAACAGGGATGCAAGTTAAGCCTATCCCTATGACTACTTTACCCCATCTTACTTAAATTACTATAAAATAATATCTATAATTAATCCAGCTTATCTGTTAATGAGGGAGTATTCTTGAGATCTATCTGAAGCTTTCTGAGGAGTCAATCTAATGGAAACTTAATTAAACAAAATGTAGAAGAGAAGTTAAATTAGGTATTCCAACTTCAAACTGCTACATGACGAACAAAATGAGTGTTTTCTCCTACTAAAGTGTTGCAATTAGTATAATTTTGAATGTTAAACTAAGTTCTTAACTATTCAAAGCTAAAATAAAAAAATTACATTATACGAATATTCATTACAAAGTTATAGCATTTTATTTGATGTATGACCACATTACCCTACCTGACCCTACAGTTTTATTGGTGTGTGCTTTTCATATGTCATTCTAAAGTTCTTATTGGAAGCTTTAACTTAAATTTATAAGATTTATATATTTTCTTTCCTTTAATACAGATGAAACTAATAGTAAAATTCAAATTCTGTCGTCACCCTTTCTTTGTTTTGAATTGCAGTCTTCAATGCATTCAATCAAATGATAAATCTCAAAATGATTTCTGTTCAGCACATATTTCTTCTTAAAGTTCTTTGCAATACTTTAATGGAAAATTTGATTAACTATATCTAAATTCAGTAGTTTTGTGCTAGCAGGGCTGTAGTCATCTCAAAGCTTGAATACTGGTGCTACTTTGTGTTGTGCCAATAAAGAATTGCAAAGAATTTGAATGTCAGCATTATGATTTGATGAGTTAGGTTTTTGCCTTGGAGGCCTCTTTACAGAATTGTATCCGGAATTAATAATAGTTTGATTGCAGTCCAGACAGTTCTAGAACCTTTTGGTTTGTAAATAAGTTTGTTCTATGGTATTTTATTTCTCCTGTTATGTTTTTAACTTTTTTTGTTTTTTATTTATTTGCTTATTAAACATTTTTATTGTTCCATTTTGCATCAGATATCCATATTGCCAGATGTTCCACAATTACATGAAATTTTATCCAGCTTTTATTGTATATTGATTTTTCTGTTTATTAATTTTTCTTCTTTATTTCAATGTAAATGTAGCAATGTAGGGAAGTCAGTATTTATCTCATTTTACATCTTGTGGGGGTGTCGGGCGCCCCCTTGCGTGTCCTCGCGGGTTAATTATATTTACAACTTCATTCAAAAAGTTAGAAGAATAAAAGCTGTGCAAAACTTTTGCAAATTCAATCTTCCCCTCCTCCTGAAAAAAGGTTGTCTTTTGTTGGGTTGTTGAAATTAAATACGGAACAAAGTTTATACAAAAAGTAGCAAAGGCAGTTTATTGATGCAAAAATATTTACAATATTTTTTGATTTCGGAATTCAATCATCTTGAATTTGTCATTTTTCAGGGTGGCAATAGAACTGGGAAATCAGGGAATTTTATTGATCTGGAAAAGTCTGGGAAATTCGTAAAACTATAAAAAAATCAGGGAAAATTAATAATTATTTGTTACTTGAGTTATTATCTATAAATTAGTATCGTATGTCTAGCACTATTTGTAATAATAAATGAAATTTTAAAAAAAACTTATAATCATATATAAAAGCATAAGTTTTTGATTAGAGCAATTAATTTCTTATGGTTTGTTAAAGGATAAAGATTTGAAGTAATATTGTGGCATTTTCTCTTGTTTAAATCTTTGCTAAAATATATATTATTAGGTGCGTATAATTATACTATTTTTATATTTATGCTGCAACATGTTATTCTGGTACTCATTCAAAGAGCACTAATTAGTTATTGAAGTTTTAAGCAAAGATCATAATAACCTTTACTGTTAATATAATTTAACTTGTGTTGCAAAGAGTAGTTTTAACGTTTCTTAGAATTCTTATCCAGTTTTAGAAGCAAAGTATTTTGTTAAAATTTCCATTACTTTTAGGATGTTCATTCCATTTTTTAAAAATTAAATGTCATAAAAATATATTTTTTTCATATTAAATAACTTGCAAAAGTGTTTTTAATAGTGTATATTGTACACATACAGTGATTCGGAGTAGGGAGAAAGCCAGGAAACTAATATAATTTGTATCCTTAAATCAGGGAAATGTTGTAAGTTTAGTCAGGGAAATTTTTTTCACAGTTTCTGTAGCCACCCTGTTTTTGGTTGTTGATAATAAAATATTGTTAGATTTAGTGACTCTTAAAATGGCTACATGTTACGCGATTGATATAGGTTGGCTTCGTAAAATAGAAAAAAGTTGTGAAGGAGCAGCACCTCCACATTGTCTTTGGTATTTATGAAAATGACAACAGGATTTTTTTTCATATAAAACAGTAAATTTTAGTAATAATACTCATTTCAAAATACCATAAATAGACAGCACGAACTGCATTAACTGATGTGTTAACTCGTACAGATGAAAGCATTTGTTGGTCTGGAAATGCACAATAAAATAGCAAAGAGATAGTGCACATGGCGATGTGCACTTGTGCCTGTAGGCTTGTTCATTTCTAGATTGTCAAATCATCACAATGTGTATGATGCTTTAATTCTTCTTTCAATTTTAGTTTAAGTATTTTAATGTAAACCAAGTATGTTATGTCAGAAGTCTGTAAAAAATCATATTCACTGATATTTTATTCATCTCTGTAGGCTTTGTATTGCTTAAAAAAAAAAAAAAAAAGATGGTGACAACAGAAATCATACATAGGATTTTATTTTAAGTTATTGGTCCAAATATATAGATGATATAGCTTAAAATATATAGATGATATAAATTTATTTAGCTAAGTTTAAAATTTATATTTATTGTGATTGGATTTTCATGGTTTTACTTGATTCATATAAATTCCTACCTTGCATTTGATCTAATCATTGGTTAAGTTTCCGGTGAAATTTAGGTAAATCAAAATTGTTAAATAGAATTTTTCTCTTTTTTACAGGCTATACATCAGACTTTGAAACGGTTAGAATTTTATGAAGCTTTGCATCTAAATTCCTTGTTTTGTGTTGTGAAGAAACTTGAAGAAACTTTGTTGCATTGGCGGCCTTATAAATTTGATGTACTTCAAGTGCTTTCGGTAAAAATATCTGTTTTGGTATAAATAATATTATAGTTTTTTTAGTGTGAAATCAATTTTAATAAATCGAGATTCATTGTTTGAAAAAATGTTTAATATTTAAATGTAACATTTTTAAATATTCCTTTCTGATTTAAAACATTTTATTTTTAAATCAGATATTCTTCTCATTTTAAGTCAATTGCATTTCAGAAATTTGAAATCAAAATTTTTTCTCAGGATCTCAGCCATGAAGTGAATGACTTAGCAAAACGTGATTTTGATAATGATAAAACTTGTCGAAATCTAGAAACTGCCAAATGGGCTAGAGATCTCACTCTCCAACATATTATTGAGGTATGACTTTTATTTAGTTCTTATTCAATGACTTTAAATGATTGAAATTTTGCTCAATTTTTTGGATGTCTCGCCTCACTGTGATTATGTACTTTTACCATAGATTTCTTTTGAATTTGGATTCACTTAAATTCTCTTTGAAGATGAAGTGCGTTTAACTTTGTTGAGATTCAGATGTCAATATAATTATGAAATCATTTCTTGGGAATTTTTTATACAATATAAAACATAAGTTTTCACGATGAAAAAATTACTCGAGTTCTTACCAAAATATTTCTTTATATATTTGTAATATTTCAACATTATTTTAATTAAGAGTTGGTTCTAGTTTGTTTTTTTTGAAATTATTAATCTTGGGTATGTTTTGTAATTTTAAATATATATATGTGCATGATGAGTTGATATTTATTTAAATAAAATTTATTGATATAAAATTTATTGATATAAAATTTATTTATATCATTCTTCAAAAATAGGATACAGCATTTATTGTATTATTTCTTGAAAATTATAAGAGTTGTGTACATTGTTATGAAACTTTTCTGTACAAAAATATGTGGCAAAACATTCTATTTGAATATTCTATGTTGGGGATGTGTAAACTTGTTTAGAAGCTGGCCAAAAGAAAAAAAAAATTTGGTATACAAATATTTTTTTACAAAACTCGATAAGGATTCAGAAAATATAATTAAAAAAAATCTTAATACTAATGTGATGAATCAAGTTACAAATGCATTTCTAAACATTCTCTTAATCTGGTATGAATCTGGTCTGGGATGTACTAGTTATACTGTTATCATAAAGTATTATACTATTATTTTGAAATCTGCAGCAAGCTAGGTAGAACCTCTGAGTGGGCAATAGTTTGCCCATCACTGTTCTAAGTAAATTCTGAAATTCTTCATATTTCTGAAATATTGCTTAGATTTATGCAAATTTTGTCTTGTGAAACTGCATTTATATTATTTATAGCTGTGCATAATTTATTTTTTATTTTTTTTTCTTAGGTATTGCAGCGATTTATTGCATCTTATACACTTTTACCTAGAAAATCAGCTCGGGATCATGGTAAGCATTTTATTTTATTAACATTTATTATTTATTGCTCCTTAGCTGTTTGGATTCTAATAATAAAATGAAATTAATACTATATTAATTTCAAATAATCAGTTCAGCCATATCTCTGAAACCTTTTGGCATGCCCAGCCTGGGCAGAATTCTTTTTTATGTATCTTTGTAACCGTACTGCATGTTAATTTCTAGTTATAATGTTTTGGAAACAGAAAGTTTAAATTCTATTTATTTGTTGTGTTTACTTTCAGAAGTTAAGCAATTACCAAATATTATTTACTGTTTGATGTTTTAAAAAGTGTTTTGCATCTTCTATAATAGAAAATACTTTTTAGGTTTCCTTATAATGTTTGGTATATATAACAATGTATGCATAAAAAAACTTTTTTTAATGGTTAAATGGCAAATTTGTTTTTTATTTGTATGCACTTGACATATTTATTCCTTCTTTCTTCCCATCTATGTAATTTGGGATTTTTTTATTTAAGGTAGAAAGATTGAGATTCATATTTTTTTAAACAAAACTTTTTTAAATTTTTCATCCAAACCTAAAGCCAAAGTTAAATGCAGTGCTCCTTTATTTTCTTTAGTTTGCAGGCACTGTTTGACAAATTTAAACCATCTAACATTATTGAAACCAATAAAATACTATTGTCAAAAGCTGTTCTTCAAATAATACTGCTGAAATTGGCTTTATCTTAACATAAATAAAAGTCATTGCGGGTATGTATGTGGGTATGTTCCACATCTCCTCCTCAACTACTGCAGCAATTTCAACAAAACTTCATACACTTATTATTTAAGACGAGGGAAGATTGTCAACTTTTCGAAGTCCGAAAGTTAATTAAACAGTCAGTTAATTAGAAATTAACTGAAACCATTTTTCCATATTAACTTCGGAGCAAATTATCCCCCCAAAATATTTTTATACCATCTTAAAGTTCAAAATTTTACCTTTTTAATAATATCAATTTTATATCTGTGAAATTTCCTTCAATTTTTATTAATTTTTCAAAATTTAATAAATAAATTATTACAGCAGACGATTCTTAAATAAAGCAAATTTAATAATATTTTGTTGCTAGGCAATGTTGAGACTTTGAAAAAATTTATTTTTATTTCTGTAAATATTTTAAAAAGAAGTGAAACTGTCAACTTTAAAAGGCCCAAAAGTTAGTTAAAATTTTTAAAATTAAATATCAAGCAAGATTTTGCGTTTTTGTGATATATTTTGAAAGTGATATGTTACAATAACTATTTTTATATTATATTAAAGTTTAAAAAATAGCTTTTCAGTGACACAAATTTCATTTGCGTTCAAAATTGTTGCTCTCATTTGAATAATTAAAAAAAAAAAATTCAGTTGTGTATAAAATTCACAATTTGTAGCAATGTATTTTTTATTGTTAAAGAAAAAGAATATGTATGAAGAGCTGTTGCTAGAACATATAAACAAAATTCTGGAAGAATACTAAAGAAGAGTTTAAAAGCAGACTATTCATGCTTTATTTAGGGAACAACTATTGATCTGGTTTATTTTGACACTTTTTATTAATGAAAATTTAACTATTTAATTAATTGTTCGAAAACATTCGTCAAAATCCTTCTTATACTTCACTATTTATGAACAAAATTTGAAGTAAAAACATTTCAGATGATAAAGGAATTTATGTATTATAGTTTTTTCTGTACAAAAATATTCTTTTCATTAATATTATTAGACATAAAAGTGTTTTAATCCCAAGCAACGCCGGGCATAACAGCTAGTTACTAATAAAAATCTTTCATATACTTTTTTTGGTGTGGGGGTGGGGGGCTGGATGTCATGCAGAAGCAAAATAGTTAGTCTTGCTTGTATAAATGGAAATTCTCGTTTCACTTTAAAAAAAAACAAAAAAATGTGCTTTATTACTTGTAGTATTTTCCTGGTGAAACATTGACAATTTTCCAGAATATTTAGCATGGAAATGATCTATTAATCAGATATAAATTAAGAATTATTAATGAGCTTGAAACCAACATAAAACACAAATTATCTTTTGAATTCCTGAATATATTTATTTAAAAACAAAGTGATGATTCAGTAATGTGTTCTAGATATAGTGTTCAGTTAGTAAATACTTCATTCATTTATGTTTGTTGTTTTTATGCATTAGCAAACAATATTTGAAATTTATTCAGTTTAATAGTTAAGTTAAAATTTTAAAAATCGATTATAGTATACTTATTTCATATTAAAATTGTTGGAATTTCTTTCTTTAATAATTTGATTTATGTTTAACAAACCATTATTCACTCCTTTCCTATTTTAGAAACCAATGAAATATTGGAATTAAAAGGCATTGCTTTGGAAATTCTTCATAACATTTGTGTAGAGGTAATATTTGTCATTTTCTTGATAATACTGGGTAACTTTTTACAGACAGTTTTTCACTTTTATTGATTAATAAATTCTGTAGCAATTCTAGTGATAATTCATCCAATTATCTTTTTATTTTTTCAGTTTGAAGACCAAGCTCAGCATTGTGCAGAAAATGAAAACTTTCTGAAAAGTCTTTTTTCTTACATGCAATATGATCAGACTTGTTTTCCTGCTTGTCGAGTTCTGGAATGTTTGATGCTTGCCAGGAAAAATGTTTTTGATTTATCTACAGTTGGTAAGATAGCATTTTACATAGTAGGCTGTAAAGTAATTTTCTAAATGTTCGTTATTCGGAGTACACATGCTAATTAGATACGAGTTTTAAAAAAAAGCAAAGCTGTAAATACATTTTGACTATTCCACTAGGTTCTGATGATGTGACTTCTCTCTCGAAGCATTAAAATTTTTGAACATTTTTTATATGCCGATGTACAATTTTATATATTAAGTGGCACTTGTTATTTGAATATAAAGGGTTAAAATAAAATTATCTCTTGTATTCTTTGTATTTTTCATAGGATGAGAAATTAATTGTGTTTTTTCTTATAAGGTACAAATCATGAAAAAAAATATATATTTTTCTTACAGAAAGTCTGCAAGATATCATAATGAGATTAGATGATGCTCATCTAGGGAATTTCTGCAAAATCCTTGCAATAACATTATCTGAACTTGATATGTATGAAAATAAGACATCATGTGAGTATTATTATAACAAAATACCAAAATTGGTGCTAAATTTTATTTGTTCCTCTTTCATCTTCTAATGCTTTTTTTTTTTTACAGTATATGCTCAAACAAAACAGAAGAAGAATCAAAACTTTTATGTTCGGGACATAAACCAAGGTAAATTTTGCAATGCCTTAGTAACTATACATTACAGTTGTGATTCAATAGTGTTTCAGTATTTTCAAAATTTACTATTGGGTTTATTTCCTTGCAGTATGCTAATACATTCTTTTTTTATGTATATATGTATGGAATGATACAAGCAACTATTGTAAGTTATAAATTATGAGAAAATGTTGTACTGTAGTTTTGTTTCTATTGAACACTTCCAATTAATCCATTTAATACTTCTGTAATGTGCTACTGAAAAAATTATTTTGTAATTTATCTGTAAATTTTAACTCTCCAATATTTTGGAAGTTTGCAATATGTTTAGTCTTTTCAGAAATTATGTTATTTAAAATATCTTTTTCTTTAGCATTAATTTTTTGTTACATGATACTGCAAATGGAAAGTGTAAATAATAAAATTAAGAATATTTTTAGAGAGGGAAAATTAATTTAAGAAAAATATTGTAGCTTATTATTAACACATACTATTTGCATTCATTTTACAGATCTATTTAATACAGTTGATGCCTTTTTTAATCCTTTCCACTCAAAAAAGTAATAAGATGTATAATTATGCATATGTGAATATAAGAATTCGTTTAAGTGCATAGAAAGCTGACAAATGTAACTATCGATTTGTTTTAATTCCTAAAAATTAATCTGAGAGTTTGTTATATGGCTTTTATAATCATTATCTGACAAGAATATGAAAACGATGCATCATTCAGAAAGGCAAGCCGGACTCAACATTGGCATTTATAATAGTTATATTCTCTTCAAATAATTTAAAACTTTTTGTTACATATGAGTGTTTTGTTAAAGTATGAATTCACTGTATTGTTGAATAAGTTACTCTGACTTAATTAGAAAGTATTTAATTTCAGTTCACAATATATATTCCTAAAACTTTTTCTGAGTTATAAAGTTAGGTGATTATTTGTCCATGAGAATGAAATTTATGATTGAAGTTTTTAAAAAGAAAATGAACTGTGTTTTGAAGTTTTTCCTTGCTGTCTGATTATCAATATAAAATGAATCTGAATCTTAAAGAAAAAGTTCCAGCTAGTCTATTTAATACTTGTGTAATGTGTGATTGTAAAAGGTTATTTTCTAATTCATCTGTAAATTTTATCTGACCAATATTTTAGAAGATATTAATTTTTTTCAGAAATCTTGTTATTTACAGTATCTTTTTCTTAAGCATTAATTTAGTCTTTTTATTTTCTTGTAGACATTATCTTGCGAACACCAAATATCCTATCCAGACTTGTTAATGTTGCTTGTGCTAAACCTTGTAAGTATTTTTATGACTGTTAGATTTTCATTTAGGAATAAGATTCATTAGCAGAGTATGAACAATTTGTATCAAAGGAAGACTGATAAATTTAAGATTTTTGTAAAAAAAATATATATTCATATTTATCAGAGTCATTGCATGTACAAGAACACCTACTTTATTTTAAATAAGTAATAAAAACTTTTCTGCATTATGGAAACATCCTTTATATTATATTGGAATTAAAGGCTATTTTAGAAGAGGTGAAGTTAAAAAGCATAACTTGACGATAATTCATCTTCAAATGTATAAAACACGGGAATTTGCTTCATACCTTTATAGTGTTTAAAAATTGTATCAATATTTTGCTGATTTAATAATTTTTAATTTAGGAATCTAAGCTACATGAAATACACTAAATGTTTAAAATGTATTACAGTTTGACACTTTTTCTGTTAAAATCTTAATGTTTTATATTTTATTACAATTAGTCCAGTCAACGAAGGCCAAAAATCGACGAATAGAAAAAAAAATGGCATAGTTTTGAAACAGTTTTTTCACAGTTGTTGGGGATAGTGTTCTAAACAACATACTAAAAGTCAAACTCTCGACATCCGCATTCAAGTATCCGAAAGCTCAACTAACCGAAAATAGAAAAATGAGTTTTTCTAAAAGTTTTACATCTGCGCCGTACTTAGAATACGCGCTACCCGCTCCATTCACGCGGATAAATTCTTCTATTTCCTGAATGCAACGTCCGGCCCGCATCGGTACGGAAGGAAAAAAAAAAGCAATATATAGTATTGTGACGCATACAGACTTTCTTTATCAGGGTTCAAAATCAAAAGTGAGAACCAAAAAAATAAATAAAGATCCTTTCACCAAAAATTGACCTAAAACGAATCGGGCAAAAAGGACAGAATCGAGCAAAAAAAAAAAGAAAAGAGTCGTGGGGGTACTCCAGATTAGTAAGTCTCTCTTTTCTTTCATCATTTCATTACCCAAGCACCAGAAATGTCGATTCTGGATTACGTATATACGTAGGGAGAATGGAGGTATCGCTCGTGATCTTGTATTTCAAAAAGATAATAGTTATGATATTTAATCTGGATTTGTTTATGATCACTTAAAAGAATTTTTATTATGCTTTCTAGAGAATATTTTCAGTTTCACGTTATTTTTATATGTTTATATTTTACAATCTATGTATTTACTTGTAAAATTCACATAATCATATTTTTTTTAAATCATCAATGTTAAATTAAAATCTTCTAATATATTATGTGTAAATACAATGTTATGGAAGATATCAGTATTCTTAAAAATTATATTTAATGCACATTTCAAAATGACAAAAACAAATTATTTCAAGAAATCTTGAAAAAAAAAAAAAAAAGCTACAATCTACCCCACTCACCATTTTTCCCAACCTACATCCGAACTAATATCGAAACGAGTCTTCCATACGCTGCCGTTAGTTGCTTTTACTGTAATTAATTTTTTACTATAATAAATGAAAAGAAACTAGCTTTATAACATAAAAGTTTTGTAAGTTCCTCATATTTCAGTTTTCTCACAGAGAAGTTAATACAAATATATGTGCTTCATACAACCATCTTCTTTATTTTAATCAGTTGAGCCAGGAATATTATTAGTACCTCAAAGATTTCTATCAATTGACCGCTGATGAAATAGTGCTAGAAAGTTGGATTAAGTCTGATATTTTCCTCATCAATAAAAATGCATTTTAATTTATAATTTTCCAATAGAAACATGCATTCATTTATTAAAATTTGTTTCTTTAATATTAAGAGTTCATATTATGCAATACTATTTATCAGTCAAAGAAGAAGAGAAAAGAAATGGTAGCTTGAAATTCTGACAGTTATTAGGGAGTGTCCAAACGACATACTAAAAGTCCGCCTGTGGAGGTGGGGTAAAGGAAGGCGCTTCAGCTTTTCTTCTTAATATCTCGAAACTATAGGTTTTATCAAAACTGCAATTATCATAAAATTACATTCCATAAAATTTCCCAAAAAAAAAGACCTACTTGCTTTTTGTAGCATCAATAGTTTAGATGATACAGGGATTTAAAGAATTTCAAAATTCATTGTAATGGTAAAACCGATTAAAAGTGATGAATCAACAACCCAGATAAAACCATTGCCTATACAAGGGTATGTATTGATAAGGCGTATGACAAACCCATTTGATGAACATAATTATGCTCCTTCCTCTCTCCTCACATCTTATACCTCAAGTTTCCTTCTTACTGTAGTCCAGGCAACGTAATTGTTAATTTAAAAAATGTGCAGTTTTGAATTACAGCACTGCCAAACAATATACTAAAGTCCTGCCAGGGTGCTACAAGTACAGGGTGTTGAAATGGGGATTTTCAGTTTTTCTTAAACATCCAAAACTATGATCCTAGCTAAAAAAACTTAATTATAAAGTAATTAAATTTCTACAAAATAATCCTAAATGTTTTGTAGAATTGAATTTAGAAGAGACAGGGGGGTTTAAAAGTATATTTTAAAATTTCTGTAATAGTAAAATCAATTAAAAGTCCTGAAGAAACAATCAGAAAGCCCTCATGCCTATACAATAATTATACAAGGGTAGTATTGTAAATGTTAGAGTAGTAATACAGGAAGAGGGGTGACAATCTTTGAATCTATAAGAGTGAAGGAAACTGTGAAGGGGAACGGATGTGAGGGAAGGAAGAGAGATCAATCTGTTCATCAAATGGGTTTGTCCAACACCCACCTCACATGCAATACTACTTGTATAATTATCATATAGCCAATGGTGTTTTATCTGGGTTGATTCAACATGTTTAATCGATTTTACCATTGCAAGGAATTTTAGGAAATATTAACTTTTAAATCCCCGTATCTTCTAAACTATTAATGCACAAAACAACGAGGACTTTTTGAAGGAAATTCATGGAGTTTAATATTTTGAACTAAGTGTTTTTGATAAAACCCATAAGTTTGAGATATTTAAGAAAACTGAAGATGCCCCCCCCCTTTAACCCCCCCCCCCCCCCCAACGACGGG
>BGPR01013271.1:0-20962 GCA_013235015.1 Araneus ventricosus
TTATGAACGAGTTTTCTGGTTCTTTTACATGTCTATAATACGTATTTCCGGTGTAATGATAAGTTAAAGGATCTTCAAAGCGGAAGTCCAACATACAAGCTGATAAAGTCAAGGTTTTTAATGTAATAAACAAACCAGAAAACTCGTCCATACATCAAAAATACGCTTCATAAATACTGAAAAGCTTTTCTATAGACATATTTCAGATTACATTTTTAATTAATATATTTATAGAGAGCTTTTCAAATTCAAAGAATTAGATTTCAGAAATAAAATTTTTAATAATTATCGATTTTTTAAAATGTAAAATAATATAGAAATATAAAAATATTTCAAATTAAATGACACAGCGGGCCGGAAACGTTGCTCAGCGCTTTTTCAGCCTAATAAGCTAATTAATTATTCAATAATTGCTAATTTATTCTTATAACTGCATTAAAAATAAGCAGATTTCCTACACTTAAACTATTCTGAATCGTTTTCATCTATATACTAATGTATTTTTTGTCGCTGTTTAGTTTAGAAATTCTCTTCTCGTTTCTTTGATTGTTTCCAATTGAATCCTTACATCTGAATAGGTTCCAGATCGGTTGGTTTGTGGGGGTTTACTGAAGAAAGAGCCAGAAGTAGCCATGCTGCACCAAACACCGAGTAAAATTTAAAATCACGTGTGGTATTCCCTAAGAATTAAAATGGGGCGAAAAGATTTAGAAGCTGAAATGTAAAAGCGTATAGTCAAAATGACTTAAGGGGCTGTCCATAAATGATGCCCTCTTTTTTCCGCATTTTTGGCGCCCGGGGCGCGCGCTGGCACAAGGTGTCATACTTCAACATATCCCCCCCCCCCCCCTTGTCACATGTCACGCTATATTACATAAACATATACTTGCAGTTCAGAAACAAAGCACTACGTTATAGATCATATTTCGAATTTTATTTTTAAACTTTAACTATGTGTTTTAATGACATTTGTAAGCAGGCGGTGGTTTCCTTCTAATGGTGAAGAATTTCTGCTGCTACCATATTCTCAGAACCTACCGTGAGTGCCTTTTTCGAAAAGAAAGGAATATAAGTGAAAAAAAATCACATGAAAGTTGTTTTGGCCCCGATTAAAAAAACACCCTCAAATTTTAGTAATTTCAAAATAACTTCAAAATTTTATCTGCTGATTTTAAATGTTTTTATTTTAACCAAAATGTGTGATATCACACTTCTTGTTACCCCCTCCCCCCTTGTCACAAACTGTCACAATTTAAAGAACCCCATCCAATCGTGACATCATTTGTGGACGGCCCCTAAAAGTAGTTTTCAATCTTGATAGAGTTTAAAATTACTAATAGTTTCAAAACAGAAAACTGCATGCATTGTTATAAAAGTGTCAAAAGTAATCAAATTTGAGATAAAAACCTGGTCGATTTTAAAAAGCTAAATAGAATTGGGTAAAGATGTGCTCCCACTAATTCCTTGAGTTGTGAAATAGTGGAATTAAAAGCTGTTTGCATAATGTGCATGCCCAATACGTAGGTGAGTTATTGCAACATTATTTCGCTATATTGGTATCCCAAATAACCTAAAAATGTAACCAATTCAGGGATTAAGTGTCTAGTAAAGTGTTTACTTTCTTTGTGAAAGTTTAAAGGGATCAACCAAATTTAAATCGATGCTTAAAGAATTGTTCTGAAAATTCCGAAGCTTTAATACCATATACTGCAAAACAAGAATATAAAGGATAGAAGCTTATAGGGACGTATTCATTTATTTGTTGTATCAAATGCGAATTCCAAGTTTCAGTACGAAATTGAATCAGCATGAAATTTCACTACTCAAGGAAAGAGTAAATATTGCGATCCTGCATAAACAATCTGAGCACTTAAAACACTATCTTCCATCTATGCATGGAAAAATGAATAGGGTTATGTTCTAAACAAACTCGCATGTTCTTTCTGCTATATATAGATTTATATTCGTAGATATATAAGTAACGCTACCCCGTCAAAATAGCCAAAACCATAAGAGCCCCGACAAAATAGCCCAAATTCAAATACTAAATAACATTAAAAAATATCATTTGTCGGGGCTATTTTGTCTTAGGCTGTTTTATCGGGGCTATTTTGGAAAGGGTTATTTTATCTTGGGCTATTTTGTCGGGACTATTTCGGCACGGGCTATTTTGTCTTGCTCTATTTTTATGGGCCACGGTAAGTAACAGTAGATGCATCCACTGCTTCGAAGAAAATTCGTTAATATTATTTCACAAAACAATTATGTATCTCTTCTGTGGCAAGTATATAATTAGTGAGCCAAGTCTCTAAACCAACAATTCATTTCTCTTATTATCTCTCGTATATTCCATCTGAAAGTTTTTTTTTTGGCCTATAGAGTATACGAGTTTGACCGTTAATACATATATAGCAAGTTGTATAATTCAAACTCTTGCCAACATTTCGATAGTGATAATATAGTTTGTATGAATTTAAGATATGGAGACTGAAATCATTTCGCGTTGCGAAATTAAACAATTATAGATTTTTAAAAAATCTAGAATAATATAGAAATATGTTATTAAATAATTCATAATTTTTATTATTATACTCATTATGGGATCCTGTAATAAATTTTTTTCTTAGATTCACTAATAGATGACAACTAGTGAATATAAGAAAACAAATTGATTAGATTGATTTGATTCCATATATGGCGCCTCTCATATGGAATCAAAATCTAATTAAAATGAATAATTAACTGATAATTAATTGAAAAAATTAAAATATAGTGTTGTCACACATTTGTGCAAAATTTTAGAAATCTAGCACATATAGAATTGAATGAAAAATCGATATGAAAAATTCTATCTTTACAAAGACGAAATTTACAAACCTGAAAGAAATCAAGTTAAATAAAAGCATATAGAGTAAAGTAGTAAAAAAGAAGCGTTACATTTACGCTATGTTCTCAGAGATTCAGGGCTTCAACTAACTTGATTTTTCACTTGTTAGTTACAGTAAACTGTAGTTAATTGTTTATAAAATTCCCACACTTATAGTCTTCACCGTTAAAGACAGGTTGTGAGCGCGGGATCAGATTACTTTTCCTAAGATTTACAACCGAATAATCCACCCTCTTTCATCCATAATGAAGACAGATACGAAATCTCAAGAAAGATCTCGTATCTGTCTATTATAAATGAAAAATTTCATCGAGATAGCACTCCCATCTCTCTTTCAAACAACAACTCCACAAACAGTCCATCGAAAACATGAAACTTCAAGGTTAAGTTGAACAGTAAGCAGTCTTCTGTGTTGCCATAGCATGGGTGGTGATTATAAAATGAACTTAAACTGGAGTCGTAAATCAGTGGAACTAGTGGTAGCCTTAAAAAGTGTGGAGATAATGGTCTTACTCGCATATCCTATCCGCCTACGTTTCTAACGGACCTAAAGATAAAAACACACAAGGGAGAGGATAATATGTCTCTAGGGGACGCTTCGCGATAATTATGCCACAAAAAACATGATTAATTGACGGATATATCACATTATCTCATCCGCCAATAACCACAGGACTTCGAGGAGGAAATTTATTAACTAAACCAGTAAGCCTTGGCCTATTTGCAAGGATCTGCTAACATAATATCAAGGCTCATACTGGAATGATGCCCAGGTACCAATCATGTGAAAATCGCCGAAGGCCGCTCAAGGAACATTTCAATTTTAATGATAATTGGGGTTACCAGAGTCAACGGTGATGAAGGTGGGGGATTTCTCATGTAGCAGCTGTAGCTCTGGAAGATGAAGTTTGCTTAAGAACGAGGCGTTGCAGCTTGATGAAAGCAAAAGCTTTGGATGGGAAGTAATTTTCGATGGCTCAGCAAGTGTTTGAAGAAGATTTCTCAAGTGATTAGGTGGTGTTAAAATCAATTACGCGATAATGTTTTAAAATTAAGAACTTAATGAATAAAGACATAATATAACATGAAGAGATTTATCGGAATCTGAACTTTTCAGGTTTATAGTTAAATTAATATAGCACGCATAAGGCAAGATTTTCTTTATGCTAAGTAGCGTTCTCTACTGACGGTGTTGATGACATACTTCGTATTGAACTTATTATTCAGAAACGTGTTTTGAAGTATAGGGTATTAACTGCACAATTTGCAAAGAGATGAACGCAAAAGCTTTGAATGGAAGGAATTTTCGATGGCTCAGCAAGTGTTTGAAGAAGATTTCTCAAGTGATTAGGTGGTGTTCAAATCAATTACGCGGTAATGTTTCAAAATTAATAACTTAATGAATAAAGACATAATATAACATGAAGAGATTTAGTGGAATCTGAACTTTTCAGGTTTATAATTAAATTGATGTAGCACACATAAGGCAAGATTTTTTTATGCTAAGTAGCGTTCTCTACTTCTGGTGTTGATGTTGTTCTTCATATTGAGCTTATTATGTAGAAACGGAAGTTTCAATTTTAGGTATTAACTCCACAATTTTATAAAAAAATTTACAATGAAATGCGTTAATAAACAACCGTAAAAAAAAATTCTTGATTCTTTAACATCATTAGCGTGGATTTAAAATAAACATTCTTTGATTTTCAATTAGTCTCGCTGTTTAAACTGATAAACACTCTTAGAAGTTTAAAAGTATTATGCATCATGGTTTGAAAAGGCTTACCACTATCATAATCGAAAACAAGTGAAAAAAGACATGTTTTTGAAATATTATTAAAAAATTATGTGATTTTGAACCGCACTTTATGATTTTTTTTAAATATTCTTTCCAGAACTTACAATCTTTCTACGAATTAGACAACAGGTTTAGATCAGTTAAGGCAATATCTCATTTCGTTAAGTACGTGTTGATAATTTCGGGGCAGACCTCGTAATGCTAACTTCTGCATATAGCTTCTGTATTCAACTACTATACATGTCAATGAACGATACATTTTTTTTTTCAATTTCTTTCATTTCCTGTCTAGGTTCCATGGTAATGTAAATCCAGCACCTAGAATGGCGGATTTAAGTGTTTCGCACCATCAGGTGCCGGATTTAGACTTTATATTATATGGCCATTTAATATAATCTCTGAAGTTTCTATAGGCAGTACATTCGTAGAATACAGAAGTATAATAATACCTATGATATTGACTTTTTTGATTATTACAAATACCCAGTTATCATACATACTATATGAAGGGTTTTCGGTGATAATAGTTTTATGGGGGTAAGTTCATGGCATACTTTATTCATATTCTTTATTTTTGTATTCTAAGCATAATATAAAACACACTTGTTGCCAACTGTTACCCGTAGGTATCACCGCGAGTAAGTGAATAGGAAATCAGTGGTTCAGTACTGAGTTCTCGGACAGCGATTGGATCTGTAAAAGACACTTGGTTAGCGGGTACTCTAGAGAAAGATCGTAAAACTTGTAAAAATGTATCGTAGATACATAAGGGATGACGCAACTTTGAATATTGTCTAGAAATATATATGTAATAATCTCACTTAATTTTATTTCAAATTCTAATATTATATATTTTAAAGTCTTAATGTATTCCAAAATCACTTTTCTTAAACTCCAGTTTCGTTTTATTTCCCGCGCTGGAAGTATATTAAATCTCTCGTTTTGGCATATTTATTACTTAAAGAATATTTTAATCGCTTTCACGTGCCCACCGAAAATCATGACGCGTCTCCTTGGCGCTAGACTTTTTTCCTACAACGCTTATGTAATTTATTAAAAATAGCCAATATTCCCTTCACTTTGATCACGTGTTATATTGATATTCCCTTATCTGAGAGAATCGGGGATTTCTGTACACTTTTACTTGAAACTTCAACAAAGATGTTGGTATGTCCGCCACTATCCAAAATATTTTTATAATAAAGCAAATTGGTTAACAACTCGACTGTTTTATGACTGCAACAACGAAAACATTTTATATATATATGTAATAATCTCGCTTAATTTTATTTCAAATTCTAATATTATATATTTTAAAATCTTAATGTATTCCAAAATCACTTTTCTAAAACTCCAGTTTCGTTCTTTTCCCGCTCTGAAGGTTTATTAAATCTCTCGTTTTGACATATTTATTACTAAAAGAATATTTTAATCGTTTCCACGCACACACAACTCGCGAAATCAGCGACTTATTGCCGCCATGCATTTTCTATAAAACACTTACGTAATATACTAAAAATAGCTATTATTCCCTTCACTTTGATCACATGTCTATCTGTTAAATCCCTACCTGAGAAAAAGCAGGGATTTTCTCCTCTCTTTTGGCTTAAAACTTAAAGCATGATGTACGTACATTCCGTCACTCTCCCATAATAAAATGGAAGTTATAATTTAACTCGGCCTGCTGTTTTTGTGATTTAACGACTACCAATAACGAATATATATTATTTAGCTTGCTGATCGGTTCCTTGTCATACCGAATGAAAAATAGTCTGCGTGAGATCTTAATTTTGATTTCTGCACCTTCATTTAAATACAGATGAGCTAATTCGAATTTAGGGTTGAATTTTGCAGCTAGCATATTCTTTTGTAAATGGAATAAGTAATATAAAGGATTAAGGCAGTATTATTTGAGTTTTAAGACTTTTTTTCTCCTTCGAAAAGAATCCAATCACGAATTAAAGTTACATTTAAACACTTCAGTAAAAGCGAAACTTTATAGTACTTTTATAAAGCATCGAGATAAATAAAAAGAAATTAAAGTTGGTAAATAAAATTAGGAAAATTTTATCCATTCATTCTTGGTGATTGGAAGCCCGATTACCTGTTACAGAAATATTTCAGGGGATCTAAATTAAAATCACGGAATTTTAGACACTCAAAATTTATTTTTGGAATCTAGATACTTCTTACTAACAAGACAGGTCACAGAATGGTCAAACAAACAATGTCAACAATAGAACTGACAGTTCTCCGCTTGTAATATGGAACGGACACTCTCAAATGCGGAATGGAGGTCTTCAGGTCTTCGACACGACATTCACGGTCGAAAGAAAGTCGGTTTGCGCTGCTAATAGCATCTTTCTGTAAAGTTCACCGACAGTTGCGTAAAGGTTACAAGGTTTTCTTCAATCAACATGCGTTTCGACTTTCTTCCCTCAATTTCGCAAAAGTAAACATCGTAAATCTGGTGAAAAATAAAGATTCATCGTTGTGCAATCTTCTTTTCCTCAACGAAAAAGGTGACGTTCGTATAATTTGCATTTTAATAAGTAGTTATATTCTAACTAATGGTTTGGATATAGGTGACTGAACGATCGAATCACCAATTCATCATTTAATTTCTCTTTTATGACACTACTTGACTCTTTAGCCTGCAGATGGATAGCTTTCGATTTTTAATTTTCCGGTTCAGAAGTTCATCAGCTTGAGTTTATTAACAAGGTAAAATAGTTAATAATAAATAAAAAAAACAAATTAATTTTAGAATTAGAAAAATATAAGGGTCACGGTCGCTAGAACGAATAGTAGGATAAGTGTTTTTCAAATTATACAATATGCAATAAGTCAACTTTTAGACTTTAGAACAACTTGTCAGAATCTTCTCTCACTAATTTAATTTTACTTCTCTTACAGTACCCAATACTATTTGTTCCCTTTCCTGTCTATACTTTTGTTACAAGAGGTACTTGTTATTGGAAAACGTACTGTATTATGAAATATTTCGAAATGAAATCTTTATCAGTCCTTATTCCTAATTTGACGTGGAAACGTTTTATTCGCAAGTTTCACAAACACTTCTTGAAGAAATGAAGCACGGAGACGAATTCTGTGCTTGCGCATTATGTTTGTATGATTTGTGACAAACTGCAAAAGTATCAGCATTACGTTTGCATGATTTGTGACAAACTACAGAAGTATTAGCATTACGTTTGTATGATTAGCTAGTAAAGTTTGTATGATTAGTTTGTATTTAGAGAAGAGTTAACTTGTAAAGTAGATAATGCATATACTTTACAAGCTAACTCTTCTCTAATCATACTATCGCCATTGTAATACAGAGAATCAACATTAGTACATAAGTTAAAATGTGATTATTTACAGAGTACATAATGTATGAAAGATACTAACACTATACTTATAAAAGGCAATGTGTACGAGATGTCCAGATAAATCTATCGCACGTACAGCCATTAAATTTGTACACAGGTAGTCTCAATGGTGACTGAATGCACCTCGAAGCCGGAATTTTAAAATGTAATCTAGAAAATCTTTTATTTAATATTTTGTGTTGTTTTGGGTGATTTTTCGCGCTAATTTCTCAATAGCATGATTTTGGATAACTGCACGAAAAAATGATACACCATCAAAAAGAGCAATTGATTTCCGTTCTAATGAAGTTTGTTTTGTACGTCTAACGTAATTTACTAAATTTTGAGAAATTTTTGAAAAATAGTCACTCTTATGGTAATTTTCAGTTCAGATTTCTTAAAATTCTCGCATCCGACGTTCTAATAACGCTATCTTTTTCAATTTTTTTCAGCTTATGACTGGAACGTTTCTGTTGGATTTAAAAATAGAACGGTTAAAATATCTTTTTTCGTTTTTTTTAAAATCAATTTTTTACATTTTAAACGATAGCATAATTGACTATTGGGCAGATTTCGTACAGGTTTATTTCTTATAATTAAACAATAAAATTAGTTATTAAAAACCAGCGCAAGAAAACATTTTAAATTAAATAGCACTTTTTAAATAATGGCACTGACTGTGAATTAGTTAAATAATATTTACAAACAATTTCAAATAAATGAAAGTCAACATTTTGCAGGAAAGTAATCAATTATATAATTAAGGAATATCATATATTTATTTAATAATAAACAATCTAGTAAATGTCGCATTAAGTTTTTTCTATTCTCTTCTCTTCCGATTTGAGCATCTGACTGATTTGTCTTTTTATTTTTTGATATTCTAATTTTTTCTAGAAATAAATTTAGCTATTAAAATGTTTTTATACATTATTGAAACTTTAATATTTTAATATTCTGTATGAATTGTTTACCTTAATTCTTTTCGAGACTAAAATTTCAATTTAATTTTTTTAAAAAAATTACAAAAGAAAATCACTAGATTTCATAAAAAATATCTACCATAGAACTTTTAATTGATACTGTTTTAATTTATCTAACTGTATCATGATATTTGAGATTTTGTCTCTTTCACTGACAATGCCATCCTATCTCTGTGGAGATGCCGTGTCAATTGAGGGGAATTCCACGAAGGAGACAAACACTAAGTTTTGAATATTTAAGTGCTTTGGTTTTTACGTGGCTAAAGTGGTACACTTATTTTTATTAAATTGGATACTAAACCTATCAAAATTTTGTATTTTAATTATAAATTAGATTTCTCTTAACTTATTTATGGTGCCCACGGAGTGGACGCTGAGAACTTTACCAAGCTCTAAATGGAACTAATAAATTGGAATATATTCAATAAATTCTCAATAGAACGAAATTTTTTTCCTTAAAAAATAAATTGTCTGCCTCTCTTATAAACTCTTTCATGATGATTTGACATGCGCTGCCATTTATGATATTTTTTATAGTTATTTTCTTTGTCCATGGAGGGAAACTTAATTCTCCAGCGACAAAGTTTAAAAATTAATTCCTAAGTAAAAATTATAAATTAAAAAAATTAAGTTAGACCTTAACTAGAGATTTTAAATTAGTAAATACTGAGGAAAAAAGTGAATTTTGTTTAATTGTTTGAGTATCAGTAAATATTATTTTGAATTTCATGTGTAGAGTCCACGGAGGGGACTTTTGTCTTATATTCATTGAAAAATGAGAGTTAAATAGTAAAAATATTTTAGTAGAAACGTGTTAAATAGCTTTCTTAAAACTTAAATTATACATATGAACAAAAATATTATGACATTTGTTGCACTTTCTAATTTTTGTCACCCTGGGACTGTAAAAAGCACCTTTTCGTGAGAATGACCCATATTCCTCATTAACTTATACTAGATGCAGCTTGAGAAAATACACATGCCCACAAAATTCAATTCGCCAATTTAATGAAGAATATATGCATATAAGAAGGTAAATAAAGATATTAAGCAGATTGTATGAATGAATTGATTTTATTACTGAATACATTTATGGGTAAATATATCTTCAGTCGCTTATGAATCCACTAAGATGTGTTTTCCAGGTGTGTTTAGGTCTACCATAGTGTTTTTAATACCTACTGAATCTCGAATGCATCAATTTTACAAGAAATATTCTTGAATAAAACAACTTTTTCTTTTGGAACATATTCTCTAAATTATCCTTAATTAATTGATTAAATTTTGAATTTTTAATCGTTAAATTGACTGTCGCGATTAATTTTTAAGGCACTGAAAGGTTAGTAATGAATTTATTCTAAAAATGGATTTTTAAAATTTATTTGTTTTGTCGGGACATATTTTATTTTCTTTGTGGAGAAATCTTTTTAATAAGAAAAAAATGAAGATCTAATGGACTCTTAAAGAATTGGCAGACGTCAAGGAAAATTTAACCTAAAATGAACAGATTCATTCACCTAAACTAATTCATCAAGTAATTTATTGGTTGATAAATCGATCTCGAATGATGTTTAATACAAAAAAAAAAAAATAACGGATGGTTGAATTTTGCATAACACCTATAAAACTTTTATTTGCGCAATATGTTGTGAAAATATTTCCTCTCGTAGTTGAATTTCAGTTGTCGTATGATGAAAACTCTTCTGAAACATTCTTTTAACGAGTAATAACGATCAATCCCACATCTTCCTAACATAATTTTTACTTACAGAGACGTTCAAATACCGACGTCAAAAGCCCTCAGAGGAAACAAAATCAACATGTAGATGGAGAGTCGGTATTCTAAATGCTTTAATCCCGATTAACCTCGGGGTTAGTTAGAGAAACCTGTTAAAGAGTACCTCTGGTGAAGAGAAGTATCATATGTGTACATTGATGGATGGGTACCCTACATGGCGTTAGTTGTAATAATGTCAAAGACATAGTACCCGATCTTATGGTGACCAGTTTTTCCATATACTTATCAAATTACAGAGAAATCTCTGATTGTATTACTGAAGTTAAACACGAAGTGACTGCTTTTTCGAATGCTTATCCAGATGTATCCAGATCGTGAGAACATTTATTAACAGCTTTCCATCAACTTATCAAAAAAGAGTACCAGTGATGACGAGACGCACCGTATGGGTACAATGATGGGTGGGTACCTTACATGGAGTTAGTTGTAATGATGCAGAAGTCAAAATGCCCGATTTTATGGTAATCAGTTTTTCATATACTTATCAAAGCATCCTTTAGAGGGAAATCTCTAATTGCATTACTGAAGTTAAATACAAAGTGAAACGATTTTTTCAAATGCTTATCTAGATGTATCCAGATCTTGAGAACATTTATAAACGGCTTTCCCTCAACTTATCAAAAACGGAAAATTAAATTTAGAAACCACTGTCACGAATGAGCACATAGTTTTGAAAACACATCTAGTAAAATACATGACTTTTTATTTTGTGCATTGCTGCTCTCTGATATATGTATTTAGTTCATTAACAGAAACGTCCACCCAAAAGTAGTATGAGATAAGGGCTTTCTGTTTTTGTTACTTCTCCTCGATAACCTCCATCTATGCAAAGGGAAGTGAAGTTTCAGGTGTTCTTGAATGTTAATAAAGCAGCATTTAAGGAAGGAATCCCATCATTAATCTGCCACTAAAAAAATTAAGACACGTGAGTTTGATAATATGTTACTTCGTGTTGGCATGAATATGACAGTGAAGTAGGTAGGAAGGAAATGAAAATGGCTCCTTTCCTTGCCTCTAAGGAAGCATGCGTGGAATCATGGTGTGGAATTTTTAAATCTCGTTAAGAAAAGAAAATTATTTTCAATTCAATGCCTTGTTTGTTTGTCGATTGAACTAGAATATCAATGAGATGCTTTAGCTTGAAACTGTAGTTCTGTCTTAACTTTTAATACAGCTAAATTCATTAAAAGCTTTAGGAATGAATTAATATACCGGATGTTAGAATTCAAGTATTTCTGTTCAGAGCGTTGTAGAGAGAAAAGATACGTATAGTCCTAACAACGTCAAATTTCGGTGGTTCCCATTTCAGAACATGGGGGAACAAATTAGGACAAAAAAGAAAAGGAACTGAGAGGAAAAGAAATATTTGGCAAAAATGTACGATTTTTTTTTTTACCCAAGAACTCTTTATCTAATGTGCGTTCATCGAATTGATATCATGAGTAGTTACGACAAGTATTAGCAACTCTTACAACCTCTATAACTTTTATAATTATAGCTCATCATTAATGTAGTTCATGGCTATGAATGAATTGTTATAAGGCAATGACTGAGTTACATTTATAGGAGAGAATGTTCGCCTTAAGTCGAAAATGAACCCCAGTCGCTTAAATGAAACGGGAAAAACTGAATTAGAATACGAATTAAAAGAATTTCTTTAGTAATTCTAAATATGTAGATAGGAGGCTTGCAATACGGGCTTATGTTAATTCATCTGAAGTTGGAATACCGAAATTCGCTACAGTTAGTATGAACAAATGCTCGTACTTGAACATTTCGAAACAAAGGGCTGATTTCAGTACACATGAACTATACATGAAATAATTGCTTATCTTTGAACATGACAATAACCTTAAGAATGAAAAACGTGCTTTAAAGTTATTGCTCCTTTAAAAGGAGCCACAATGTCTTCAGTAATATCCACTGTAGAACAACTTGAAATTAATAGAGCATCTGTGCGATGGAATCAGTTGTCATTTTAAAAAATGTAGCACGAGGAGCAAAGAAACGTTGCGATCGAAAAGAGAAGGTATTATGTAGGAAGGTAAAAATACGACGAACAATATCGTTTCAAAAGCAAGAAAAATACTGATTACGTGATCCCCCCCCCCCAAAAAAAAAAGTCTAAGAGAATTTATAGAAGTACAAAGTGACCTCTACTACCATGTCGCTAAAAATCGGAATAAATAGTATTAATATAATACATGTTATTACTAGCATAAAAACACGTTTTTGAACTCATCTTTGGGTATCTATTTGTTCGATACAAAACAGAAAAACAAACAAAAAACCCTATTCATTTAAATTTGTCTCGTAATTCTCTTGTAAATATACAATCAAAATGTATAATTGAGACAATGTAATTTTTTTCCATGTATCAAAAATAGATTTGGAATATGTTTAATTTTATGCGATTTTCTTGTATCCCTGATAGCACAAGATTCTCTACAATATTGTTAAGATATCTTCACGATATTGTACGGTATTCAAAATATCGAACAACGCCGTTGAGATATCGTACAATATCTTGTGTTAATAGGGTTCTTATAGAGACATTCTATGTACATAATGTTTATAAGTATGATGAATTCGACTAATACCTTTCATAAAATTAGGTAGAATGTAAAAACAGAATTATAAATTTTAAATTATCTCAAAAGTCAATAAAAATGATTTAAAAAACCACGCTTCATTAAAAAGAAATATAGTTTATATACATTAATAATAACATAAATATCGTAGTTAAATTTTAAAAATGTGTACTGTCAAGGTCATAACTGTACTGCAATGAGCATGCGTACTGTCAAGAGCATTATGATAAAATTTATTCTTAAGGATCACGTGATATAATTAGAACTCATTTTTCAAAAATGAAAGTCAAATTAATTTTCATTCCAGTCAACATACTAAATGCGATGTTTAAAGATCCCGAATAATATTGTTTAGTTTAAATGATTATATTTTTATATATTTTCATGGACGCCTAAAAGCTTTCTTAGAAACAGAATTGGTTTATAGCGAACAAATCACATAGAATGATGTATTATGCTTTTCTAGACATCTCATGGCTGTAGAAAAAGTTCTATGAAATTGAAAAACTTTCATTTTCAATTCAAGTTTCACTACATACAATATCGATCACTGAGATTTGAAACTAAATCCTGTTCAAATTAATTACTTTTGAACACAATTGGATCTTGGGTAAGACTATTTAACCGTAGTACCATTTTGAGTTGCCGCTGATTATAGTAATATTTTACTAATCGGTAGGTCTATGTTGGAGAATGCATGAAATCCTAAACTAGAAAAACACTACTTGAAAATATTCAAATTTTCATGAATCCAAAAAAATATAGTTTCAGAAATTAAAAAGTATTTTATCCATAAACAGATATAGTCATTTGATTTCATTAGCTTTTACGAAAAAATATTGAAGCTAAAATTTAATATTTCGTGCTGATTAATATAGCATTTCTAAATTCTCGTATACGATGTGAAGAAGCAGAATTTCAGCTAGAATTTACAGCATGAGTATTTTCATAGAAAAATTTGTAGGCAAAAAAGAAAATGACTACATAAAAATTTTACCGTTTCAAAATTCCTGTTGAAGGCACACAATAAACAATACACAATAAATATACAATTATGAAAATTGAGCTATAATTTCAGATGAACTCAGAATAATATAAAAGGAAAATTCTTAAGCTAAACCTACAACAGTGAATCTAATCTTTAGTGTTTTTTTAATAAAGCTAAATTTGCTTCAAAATTAGGATTTAACCCTTTGAGGACGGCCGCACGCACAACGCTACCAAGCAGCTTGAACGCCCGTGCGACAGTCGTCCTCGAAAGGTTAAGAACACTTATAAATTTATTTCTCCAAAAATTAAAGCATTTTCTTTGGAATAATTAACATAGTAACAAAGGAGAATACATTCGGTAACACATTAACAAAGAAGGATACATTTAGTTAAAATACTCTAAAATCCTAATCAAAGTAGTTGATTAAATTAATTAATTAATAATTAATTTAAAATTAATTAACTGATTAATTAATTAAATCCTAATCACAAATTTAAATCTAAGTGCCTTACTGTGATTTAAGAAGAAAATGTCCATATTCTGTTGGAAAATAACCAATAGTTTTAAAGAAGAAATGTAGAAATATTTCAGTAAGTTGAGGCACTCAAGAGAAAGATTTCAAAGAATCAAATGTCCCAAAGAACCATTATAACTCCCAACAATTCTACACAGAGTTATTAAGTACAAAATACAGAATTATACCATAAGAGCACTTATAAACTCATTCTTCTAGAATTTAAAGCATTTTCTTTGGAATAATAAACGCAATGACAAAGGAGAATATATGAAGTTAAAATGCTAAAAACACCTAATCAAATTTAAGTGCTTCACTGATTTAAATGTAAAATATTTAAAACAGTCCTTAGGACAATCACCAACAGTTTTATGGCAGAAATGGGGAATGATTGTGGTAAACTTAGATACTCAAGAGTCTTAAATCAAAGTTCCCAAAGTTCCATTACATCTCCCAACAAGAACAGATACAACTGTTAGGCACAAAATAACGAAAACAGTGCATGGGATAACATGAAATGCTTAATTTTAAGGTGCAAAAAACGAATCAAACTCACATTCATAGTAATTCCGTGCGTTCCACTGATACGAAAGGGGACCAGCTGATACGACCGGGGGATGAAACAGCTCAAGACTGCTCATCCATATCAAAATGTCCGTGCACTAGCAGGAAGAAGGCGAACACGGTTGCTGGGACAATGCGACAATAAGAAAGTGAAATCCCACAACAGGCCAGCAGAGAGAGACAGAGAACACAGCCCGATTCGGTGTGTATGGAAATTGTTTTAGCTCTCCGCACGCGAGGGGATGCCTTTTAATACTTAAGGTAAGGGGTCAGAGGTGAGGATGTTCGATGAGAGTAGTGGACAGGAAAGAACAGGTCATCCCCTTCTGAGGTGGCCTATCGCTGCCTTAGGAAATAGGCCACCGTGCTTTTTCCCCGTAACTTTCTTCACTTGAAATACGGCCACTTTTTCTTTCTGGCTCTTGGAGGAGGAGGGATTAAATAATGAAACAGGAAAAAAAAGAATGAAAGTTTTGGGGGATGGATGCGGGTTTCACTTTCGTTGCCAGATTCGGTCTGCACTTTCTCTTTCTTTCATCTGGAGATAAAAATCAGATGGGCGTGATCAGAGTTGGAGATTCACCTCTGCGGAATTAAAAAAGTAAAAAGGAATCAGTTTTCTGGAAGGTTGGGAAGTAAATATATCAAGTATGGTGTGTGGAAAGCGCCGCCTTTAGTAAAGGAGTGAGTGAGATTTAACATCGTATCTTTTATTTTTGATCGCTCCAGGGCTCGGATGACCGTTAGGGTTGACCTTAGGCAGAGCTTAGGGTTCGGAGCGAGATAATAATGGGCCGAGAACGGTAGGCAACAATTCATCACAAGATTTTATGAGCTGTTATCAAATACCCGACTGGGCGATACTTGCATGATAATGAGATTAAACGGGTCTTAGAAAGTCCTTTTGCATTTTGGCGTTTGTCTTCATCGCCATTTTTCTCTTTCGTAGACAGGTAAGAAATTGAAGTAATCAGTCAGTGCGATAATAACCAAGGAGGAGTTTCTGAAAATGAATACTTGATTTTTGTTATCTTTGACACAATCAATAACTAGCTGAGCATTAATTATTGGTGAAGGTGAATAGTAAGAAAGCATCCTCATGCATTATAGGTTCAATGTCTTATGCTTTATATATACGTTAAATAAATTACTCTAAATTTTATTTTTGTTTTATATATACGTTTAAAAATCACTCTAAATTTATTAGAAAGTTTTATTAGGACTTTTGTTTATTTTGTTTAAGTATATGTGTCAAATATCTATGGAAGCTTGCAACTAAAATAATTTTTTAAATTTATCTCTACCTAATAAAATAGAAAATTAAAATCATATACGTAATAAATGTATGCGTGTACTCTACTCTAGTGTTTTTGAAACTGCTCTACTACTAGTATTTTTTAGAAGGTCGATATTTTTAGCATTTTAAGCACGTGATCCATGGTTCAGTTGAAAAAAAGCACCTTAAATTTAAAATCTGAAATATTTTTTCGATTTTCTTAAGAACTTATTGTTTTTTAATTTTTTAAGTTAATTTCATGAATCAAGAGTTCATTTTTAAGTACGCTAAATTCTTACAGTGTGCATTAAGTGCATTAAAAATCAAATCTTGGTTGCAGGCAGTCGAATTTAAAAACAGAGTTGCCTGAAGTTAAGTGAAATTATTGGTAAAAAATAGGATATGCTTTACTTCAATTAGAATAATCTTTCTAGTATATTTTCAATTATCTGATAAAAAATATTTCGTTTCCTTTATTTCTTTTGTAAATTCTTTTAAAAAGTTACTCTTTTTATCAAAGAAAAAAGTTACTATTTTAAATTTCAATAAAGTGCTTCAGAAGATACAAGTTAAACATATGATGGATAAACAGATAAAGAAATTCATTTGTAAGAAATGTTTTGTAGAACTTGTTTCAGTAAATACATGCATGTCTGCCGTTTAAAAAACTTGGGAGATTCATCAGCGTCGGCAAAAGTGTGTTTGGCGGGGGGAATTAGATACATAAAAGTACCTCGTTCAACAAAATTAAAAATTTAGTTACAAAATTAGCTAGATTAGCTAAGTTTTAATTATTAGCAATTATTTAAATTTTAATTATCAAATTTTAAATATAAATTAATATTTAGCAAAATTAACTAAATTTTAATTTTAATTTTTTTATATAATTCCTAATTTTAGACAGCTAAAATGAAATAAAAATTAAATTTTCCCGTAGAAAGCTGGGCTGCGTCCATTGAGACTATGTTAATGATAAATGACAGTGCTTACGAAAACACTGTACTCAGTTGATTGACAGTATCAGGAACAGATTTTCCATGGGGCCAATCTAGGCCATGGCCTAGGGCAAAGCTGTCAGGGGGCGCATACACGGAAGAAATAACCACCAAATATTTACAAACTTTTCAGTATTATTTTGAAAAGGGCATATAAAATGATGTTTTTGAACTTTACATTCGTTAAATTAAATATATTGAACGATACATTTTTTCGTCTTTTGTGGACCCTACCGTCTCTTGCCCTTGAACTTGTATGCATTGGAATAGATTTAATAAGATCTGTCCACTTCAGTGACCCTTCAAGCCTATTCACGGAGAAAAGCGCGAACAAAGAAGTTATAATAGGTATTTCACTCGGTTTCAAGAAATTCGATGAAGTATTTTTGCAGGTGTTAATTTTATGTTATTTCACAAATAGTGTAATTTTGAATTAAAAATTTAGTATGGTTCAAGGATTATAAAGGTTTTTATTAAGTGATAATAGGTTTCAAAGATAAACTATTGCATATTAAATTTGCAATAGTATTTTTGCAGGGGGCAATTTTATGTTAATTCACAAGTAGTGTAATTTTGAATTAATAATTTAGTAGGGTTCAAGGATTATAAAGGTTTTATTAAGTGATTATAGATTTCAAAGATAAACTATTGCATATTAAATTTGCAATAGTATTTTTGCAGGTGTTAATTTTATTTTATTTTACAAGTAGTGTAATTTTGAATTAAAAATTTAGTATGGTTCAAGTATTATAAAGGTTTTATTAAGTGATTATAGGTTTCAAAGATAAACTATTGCATATTAAATTTCCAATAGTATTTTTGCAGGGGGCAATTTTATGTTATTTCACAAGTAGTGTAATTTTGAATTAAAAATTTAATATGGTTCAAGGATTATAAAGGTTTTATTAAGTGATTATAGGTTTCAAAGATAAACTATTGTATATTAAATTTAAAATTATACGTTGACTTTTTGAGAGGGAGCGCAGAATATGCTTTGGCATAGGGAGCAGAAGTGTGTAAATCTGGCCCTGGACAGTACAGTAAAAGCCGACCGTCCTTATTATTCCACCCAGTGAAATATTCCTGTAATTATCCTAATGCAGTTTGAAAAATAACTGCAATATTCGAACAGAATATTTCTGATTCAACACAGTCACCTGTCTTAGATTATAACGAAATAACCCGGCGTTGCACTAATCGAAATCATGAACCAGAGAGATGCGTACTCTCCACGCTATTTTGAATACTGAGCTGACCAGAATCTAGAAAAACAGTTCGAGGGACGATGAATAATTGTTGTTTCCATGAGAAAACCGATTAGTATCAACATAGGTGACCAACTACCACAGGAGATTTCATCACAAGCATCCCTCTCTCAGGCCATTAGCCAACGGGATAAAGTATCATCTGTCTTTTAATTTATAGTTCATCACGAACCTTCAAAAAGGTTTCAGATTGAAAGAAGATGTTCACTATGGAGCGTATTTTGATGACAATGTTTCAAAACAAGTGTAAATATATACATTTCCATTGATGCCTACTTAGGAAGCTGGAAAAGCCTATATAATTTCAAAATCGGTTCTATTTTCCCTTTAAAAGATGTCGCAGTGATCAATAACAATAGTTGAACAAAGACTTTCTTTCGAACCTTTTGACAAGTGGTCATTAAGAGGTACGGAGTCGTCTTAACGAGGGGGTAGGCAGGTAACATCGATAACGATTTCAACGGTTCTCGTCATTTTTACGCGTTTCAAGACATCCGGTTTCAAATTCTCGTGAATGTCAGAGGGTTAGTTAAAAATTAAGAACCAGTGATTACATAACTTCCTCGGATATTACTTATTTTTTTAATTTCTAGTTTGGGGCCACTAAAATAAAATAAAATTCAATTTTTTCCGCAAAAAGGGGAGGCACATGGCCCTCTCACTTCCCCCGAGTCGCCGCCACTGAGATTCATTAACTCTTCGAACACGGATAGAGTGAGAATTCAAGTGCCTCAAAAACTGGAATAAATTTTCATTCATGAAATCAGAAGGAAATCCGTCTTTTCTCTACAAAAATTCCAGGAGGACGACACCCTTGGTTCCGCGATCAATTGTCAGCAATGAAAGGAACTAATTAATAAAACCGCCTGAGTCCGGCCTGTGTCGAATGAGGCGGTTTGAGGCGGTATAGGGCTCATAGGGTTAAGATAAAATCATGCAACGCTGAACCCGACTATAAAGCTTTTCAGTCAGCTGTTTGACAAATAACTGACTGATTTTGCAGAACATTATACAAAAATTTCTAATGTGATATTTTATCAAAATCTATTATTGCATTATGAAGTGTTTGTTGGCAATGCAACAGAAGTTTTTAAATTCCAGCAAATTATTCGTACTCACGCACAATTCATAATAGTGAACCCGAAATCAATAAAACATTATTCGCACTCACGCACAATTCATAACAGTGAACCCGAAATCAATAAAACAGATATCAGTTCCCGATTGCATAATTGCATCCCATTATTAAAATGTGATAACTGTCGCCATAGTGCAATGACAGTTTTTCTGGATGGACAAATTTGATGTTTATCCAGGAAGTTATTAATAAATCGCTGAATCATTTCTGAAATAATGTCGTTAATTTAACGATAAATTGTTCTTGTGAAGTCGAAAAATATTTGTCTTGTGTCAATGTATATTTTGCCTCTGATTTATATTTTTTTTAAAGTCCATCAACGGCATTTTGCGGAACATGTTTCTAGTCACGGCTGTCCGGGAATGAATTTTTGGTGTACGTATAGTCACGCCATTAGACGCTTAAAGAATGTAGAGAATGAGGAAAAATGTTTTCATCTCATTCCAAAATATCCTCTATACTCTTCTCGGAGGCAACGTATTGCATTGGCAAATCAGGAACAGATGATAATATGAAGAAGTGATTTGTCACGATGATATTACCTTCATTCAGAGAGGAATGCAAAGCGTCAGTACCACATTCTTACTTCTGTTAAAACGGACATTATTTGATGATGTCATTTTCCATACCTGAATGGCTTGTCTAATTTCGTGCATGCTAATCAATGGCGTTACTCCAGGCAACTAAGCATCTTTATTTCCTTATCACTCAGACTTACTGACCAAAATATACATATGAATGATACTGCTGACAACTTTATTTAAATTCCTCCTAAATGAACGCCAGTTTTA
>BGPR01013272.1:0-42239 GCA_013235015.1 Araneus ventricosus
AGAAATTGTCCAAAGTTACACAATAGCCCTTGTCAATAAGATCCTCCAAAAGTGTCATAACTATGTTCGTTGTAGATTTGTACTTGGGAGATTCATTCCACAGTGGCATATCCTTTCCTGTGTAAATAAGGCTATTCCAAATATAACCACTGGAAGATTCGCATAGCTGATAGAATTTAATCCCGAACCTGGCTCTCTTTTTTGGTAGGTACTGTTTGCAGCCCAATCTTCCTTTATACAATAATAAGGATTCATCAACTGACACATCCCTTTCTGGAACGTAACTTGATTTGAACTTTCTGTTTATGGCATCATAAACTTCATACACTTTTCGTAAGCCAGGTTGGGGATGTGTCTCCAAATCGATTGTTTCATTATTTGTGAAATGAAGGAATTTCATGATGATGCTGAATCTTTTTTCGGACATAAGTTGCTTCAAATATGGAGTGCTAAGCAATGGCCTCTGCGACCAATACCACTTTTGCAATGGCTTTTGTACTATACCTTGCAAAATAATAATGCCCAAAAAAACACGAATTTCACTTGAGTCGACATCTTTCCATTTCTGAACCCTTGAGCTTGGAGTTAAATCATTTTTCTCAATGAAATCTTCTGCATAGCGGTTCGTTTCGCTCGCTATATAACCTACTATGTCATCATCGAAGAAAATGCAGAAAAATTCAATGGGAGAAGAACCATCCATGCGTGTATTCAGTCCTGGGTTGCCACTGAAAGGAAATCTTGGTGGGGGTGGTGCAAGGTTTTCTTGGTCAATTCTACACCAGTTTCTAGCGGCATCCAATGTATCTTCATCGGAATCACTTTCATCAGAAATGTCCTCATAGGAAGTATCCGATTCTGAGTATTCTTCTGAATCCATTGTTCATAAGCATTTTGAAACGCAATTAAAAAACGAACGTGTCGAGAGTTGAGAGAGCAACGCTAAGTCGAGAGCACATGAGCAGTAAACATCAAAAAGAAATGACAAAACATAAAACAAGTCGGAGTTTATATATCCGTCTAAAGACTACCCTTCCTAAAATTACAGTTCTTGGGGGGAAAATACCGGATTCGTCTCGAGTCTCTGCTTGAATGAACGACGATTGCTCACCTCGATAGAAGATAATAGCATTAATGACAGAGACATGGACACATCTAATTATATTCCTGCTGAGGCTTTAGTACTATCTACTACCTGTCTAAACAGCTGATGTTTCGTAAAAAACAACCTTTTCAAACTGTATTTATTTACGCTCAAGTGTCGCCCCACGGCCATTCACTCACCCCTTCACAGGTTTCAAAATACCTTGCTTCAAAGATAAACTGGCTGCTGTCCCTCTATTCCAACCCATTTTCTTCCCTCAGAGCCCACAGTAGTATAAATCACTGTCATGTCTCTCCTTTGACATCGGAGTATTCTCTAACCGCAAAAAGGGGGAAGGGATGTTCATTGTTAAAAACCGCTGCCGTTTGCTAGTACAACTAAGTTTTACGAAGGTGGCATTTCTCAAACGTTTCAAAATTTCCATTGCGCCGCTGGGAGGGTTAATATTTAATGGATCAGATTCGGCCTCAGCTGCTATTTTCTTGCTTAATTCTTCCAGAACAGACGAATATTGCTCTGTAGTGATCACTTCCGCCGTTTCATTATAGCCAGGTTAGGTTATGCAGAGTGTTTCATGGACCTTCAAACGCGATCAGGCCGAACTGACGTTAGGTTATGCAGAGCGTTTCATGCACCTTCAAGCGCGATCAGGCCGAACTGACTGATTCATTGTCAGTGAAAATTATCGGAGCAAAATAGGAGGAATTGTAATTCGAGGTTATGTAGTCCAGTCATTAGGTAGTTTTTTTAAAACAAATTCTGGTGGAGTGGTAATTTTTTGCTCCTATATGTTTTTTGGGGTGCTGATTACGAATCTGAGGTTTCCCACCAAAAATTTTTGTTGGAATTTTAGTTATAGCCAAAAAACATGTAAAAATTGACTTTTCCACCAGTTTTTTGCTTATATTTCAAAAACTATCAACTTTTTTATGTTATCATCATACATCAAAATAATCAGCACAAAATTCCCTACAATTTATGTATGTACTATTTTTTCGTTACGCGTACCGTTTAGGCGCTATAACTGGTTGAGGTCTGGCCAAAGTTTGACATACCTGTTAGCGCGGCTCGAACAATAACAAATCTTCCTATTTATATGCACTAAAATTTACTATCCTACTATTAATACACTTTACTTTTTTAATACACTTTTCTACCGTAATGTTCCTTGTGCAAATAAATTTTTCATCTGTTTTATTAGAAATGAAAGTAATTTAGTCCCGAGCAATGCAGGGCATAAGTACTACTTATGAATAAAATTCCTTGATTACCTCTAAAAAGGCTGATCTTGTTGGAAATTTAGAGCCACTTTCAAAATAAATGTTATTTAGGAACAACTAAAAGTACTTAGTGTAGTTTTTAATTAAACTTTATTAATTTCTATTAATTAATTTGAATAACTTGGTATCTAGTAACCAAGAAAAAAAATGACATGAAAAAAGAGATAACATTCTAAACTTTACAAGTCATAATAACTTAATAATAATAATACAACCTGCAATTATAAACATGATCTTGGTATCTACACCCCAGTCTCTTACTTTATCTTGCTTGCTTTGAAGCTTATGGTCCAATATCTTTTGAAAGATCATCTGTGTCTTCCTCGACATGCACAGATAAAGACGCCGCAACTAAATCATCGAGCCGTATTGGTTCAACATCATCATCCTCATCACTATTAATTACTTGAATCTTCCTGTTATTGCAGTTGTCCCAACCGTGAAGACCCAAAACTGAGCAAAACAGTCTGGCCTTCCTACAGCTGCAATTTCACGTGCACTTCCAGAATATCTTCAGCAGGATAGAGCCAGGTGCAGGGGGCTTCAGAGTTTTGACAGGCTGGAGCCCACTGATTGTTCTTTCCCAACCCCAGTCTTCAGGTCTCTTTTTATTGCCAAGCCAGTTTTGGATCTGATTGTAAACTCTTCGGGAATGTTGGTGGGCAGCTGCTTCGGTTGGAGGAAGCGAAGCCATGTTGCTACTCTTGTTAAATGAAGATTTCATGTAATATTAATATCCGAGGCAGATATTGGGTAGTCATTGAATGCCACAAGAAAGCGGTTCCCTGCATCCACAACAGCTTCAGGGGTTATATCTGGTTTCTTAAAAATTTCAATTACTTTGAGGAGATCATGATTGTTTTTCAAAGTGTGCACAAACTTCATTTTACCATAATTAAATAGAGCTGATGTGGTGTCACATCCACTCATGGCATGTATGAATAAAATGTTATCGGCGATTGTTTTTTCTAAAGCAGTGTGAGGAGAAAATATCTTTTCAGCAATTTTCAATTTTCCTGGTTTTAGGAAATATACATGGCCAAAGGTGAAAATGCCTATTAAGATGACGAAAAGATCAATATCTTCACTTATGACAACCACAGACGGATGTGTTGGGGCCAAGGCTAGAGCCGAGTTCACAATTAAACAATCAGCATCTTCGTCTGCTTTCTTGCATTCCATGTTTAATGAGGAGAACTTGTTCACCAGGATGGAGATGAGTCGATCCTTGTTCTTCGGATTGGCCAGGAATTTTTCTTGGGAAACTGTTGGTATCAATGAAATATTACTTCGCTTGACATTTGTTTCCGTGTTCTTCTGGCCCCTTATGCACATTTAGTGTCTCCTATTGTTTCATTTTCAGGATACCCATCGAAAATGACTAGAGCAGTTGATTTGTACTTTGTACGAACATATGTTACATAATTATCACTAATTGATGAAAAAGTTGAACCCCTGTTCCAGATGACTCTGTGCAGCAAGTAGCCTCCATCAATAATATACACATTGCTTTCAACATTAAATTCCTGTGAACAGGCTTGAAAGCTTTGTATTAAGAGGATTTCGTGCCTTTTTTAGAGCTAGTGATTGCATTCGGTTATTTCTTCTGAATTTCATAAAAATTCAGAAACTTCCTTCAACTCTTTTGATACCAAGAATACCTTCCTCCTTGACCATGTGACAATTGATTCTTGAGTCTCCAGCAACGCCAGTGCTTAATGAAATCAAGTTAGAAGTTTCTGGGAAAGGATTGTAGTGCTTGAACCACTCCACCATTTTCCTGCAATCATCATTATCTCGCTGAACTCTTGAGTCACTGATTTTCAAATGTTGATCAGAGCTGGTCAAATCAACACCAGGGAATTCTTCAATTCCATAACAAATATGTTGGAGCGCTGTCATTCCCTGCGTCCACCTAGTCAGTACACTATCACTGACACCACGGCCATGAGTGAGGCCCGCAAATGTTTTCAAGTTTTTCATTAATGGCTGTTCAACAGGGCTTCAGACAGACGAGTTCATTTGCCAAGACGGGGAGAAATACGAAATGTAAAGCAGGTATGGACAATAACAGATATAGCTATTTTTAAGTCTCTTAACTTATTAAAAAATTCTTGAGATTTGCTCTGTTGTTTACTTCGCAACCGCGAAAGCGAAAGCCAGGTAATACCAGGGGTAAAAAGATTTAGAACGAATTTTGTGCAGATTATGTTAGTATATTCAAAATATAAGTAATAAAATCTTTATTTGTGCAAAGAACTTTACGATAGAAAAAGTATATTAATTAAGCAGAAATTTATTTAGTAATATAGATAAATTCGCGCATACAGAGAGGATGCTTTGTTGCTGTTAAAGCCGCGCTAGCAGGTAAGTCAAACTTTCTCCAAATTTCAACCAGTTATAGCGTAATGAAAAAAATAGTATAGACATAAATTGTAGGAAATTTTGTGCTGATTATTTTGATATATGATGATAACATAAAAAAGTTGATAGTTTTGAGTTATAAGCAAAAAAACTATAGGAAAGTCCATTTTTTTAATGTTTTTTGGCTATAACTAATATTCCAACAAAAAGTTTTGGTGGGAAACCTCAGATTCGTAATCAGCACCCCAAAAAACATATAGGAGCAAAAAATTACGACTCCACCAGAATTTTTTTTAAACCATCCCTTTTTAGCACCTAATGACTGGACTAATGGGGGAGGCGAGCACTCCACCTTTGATAGTTTTTATTCAGCTTATGGTACATACACACTGGCGGACTCTATTCGCCGTACCTGCCGCAAAGGGTTAAATAAAAAGCATAAAAAGTCAGTGAGGAATAAATAATTGCATATACTTAATACCAGTGTATATGAGTTAAGGATGTCAGAAGTAAATATATAAATATTGGTTTATAAACTCTCTGGTTATGAAAAATCGCAAATTTTCTGGTTCTTTTTGAAATGAAAAGCATTTCACCTCACTTGATTGTCTAATTCCATGTAAGAAAGTATGTAAGAAACATATTAACAGCATAATAATGCCATAAACAAACAAAACTAATAAAAACTATGCACTAAAAACTACCAAGGATATTTAGTATAAAATGCATAAATCATTATTGAAAATATTGAGCAACAGTTTGAGGTCGTTTCTCCGCACTTGAAGGATTAAATTGTTCAATTAAAGTTTCAATCCTCAGAACAGAATATTAATTTTGATTTTAATTGTAAGGTTTACTTCTAATTGTATTATTCCAATTTCAAATTCTTTCTCCAGAATCTAATTTTTTTCTTGTGCTCATTAAGATCATAGTTTGTATCATCAATTTTGAGTTAACTATAAAGAACATATTACTAATTAAGTATTCTCGCCAACAAACACACAGACTCTGTGAAAACATACCAATAAGTTTCACGAATAGTTTACACAACACTTTCGAATGTCAAAAGAAATTAATAACTATCGCAAGGGAAAGTAATTTCATATTCATATAAGCATAACAAATAATCGATATTGAAATTAATTTTTGAATGCTTCAAGAAAATTAAAGTGATACGGATTACTCATTTCTATCATAATTTACGTCTTATTATTTGGATCATTTATACGTAGTTTGCGAGAATATTTTATTATGCAGGGATCTATTATAGACTATACATCCAAGGTTAAAGAAAAGGTTTTGCCCTTTGATGCTAACGCATGACTACAAATTCGAATATTTGAAAGCGTAGTATAACTAATGTAGAAACCAGCAACTGATTCGCTTTTTGAAAATACTTGAACAAGTTTTATTCAAGAACTTTAAAATTCTTTAATTAATTTTCATATATTTCCCATGTTTATAAATAATAACTGGTGTATAGAGCGTCTCAATCTTCTAAATCTAAAGCAATGACGATCGAAGTACTAGAAAATTTAAACTATGATCTCTTTATGTGGCACCACTATAACCCAAAAAATAACAACATTAACAAGTATTTTTAGGTTCAAAAATTACGTTATGATCAATTATATACCTTCCCAATTCAGTTAAATAATACAGTTTTTATAAATATAATTCAATAAGTAAGAGCCTATGACATTTTTAAAGAAATTTTGCTGATCTTAACAGTCATGCACAGCTCTATTACTATTAACTCTCAGAAGTACGTTTTCAAAAGAAACTAACAGTTGCTAGATCGAAGCACTTTATACAAGCACGTTATTTAGCAAAAAAGAGAAGGAACCCAAGCAAATTTTCCGTATCGCCTACAGAGAGCAATAAAACTTTTCTTGGTAAATATTAAAATGGAGGGACCTTTGTAAGTAGCTAGTAGACTACAAGAAACTGAACGTGGATCCACTCCCATTTCCCTTCTTGGCCTATTACCCGGTATCTTAACTACGTTCCCCGTTGAATAAAATCTCTTTTTACGGCTAACCCCACATTTGCTATTCCACAACAAAAGCCGAGACCTAGTAATCGATTTGCATACCGAGAAACCTGAATGCTAGCATCACAATTCACCTGTGCTATTTTAGATGGACTGCTGTAATTACTAGGATAGTGCGTGCCAGACTCCATAAGCATTTTAGTGTGACTAGTCGTTTCACGTCAATGGCTCCCCACACTTATGTGTCACTTCCCTGTTCTCGTGTGTAGTTTTCTTCCTACCGCCGAAGTGACGTTTATGGTGCTTCAGCCTTTAACGAATAGCCATGACCCAAAGAAACAGTCCGATTCTCCTCAGTCACAAAAAGGCCGCTTGCTAATTTTTATGCGAATACAGTAGTCACTTTTGATTACCTGCTTTATTAATAAAAATATGGAGGCCTAATTATGTATTTTATTATTTATGTGGGGTAATTTATATCTTTAACATCTGGGTTCCAGAACTTATTTGTATGGATTTCATGCATAGAAGGATAAACGTTTCTAGATGATTTCCTTTTTATGTCTTCAGGTTTCAAAGGTAGTTTTAAGAGTATCGACGACATTATATTTTGCTTTAAAGTGATTTATTGTGGATAAAAAAATAAGTATTCTTTTGCTTGAAACGTGTCTCATTCACATAATACAGCAAACATAATTGTAGGAAAAGCTATTAATATCCTTTGAAAAGTTGGCAACTAAATACATTGGTGCTTTGAAAATTCGACTAAAACTTTGAGACATTTCTAAGATATTAAAACAGCAGGTTCTTAATCGTATCAATCACATATAGTGTGTAGTTTTCAATAGTAATGTCTTGATAATATGATAAATATAAGGCTATAAATAAAGCTAATTATAATCTTATAAAAGAACATTAAGCAAAATAAAACGCAGAAGATTTAACTTTTATAAGGGTTCACGAATGCAATATTTTCGAATCTTTTATTGCAAAACACTAATTGGTTGCATGCCTGGAATTTTTGTTTAAATTATATTTATTGCCCTACGAACAGAAATTATGTTTCAATATGATTCTATTACACTATTTATCACTAAAATTACGAGCAGAAAGTAAAATAAAACTGTAAAAGGATTTCAGTTTTATTTTTCTTTCGAATAACAGAAAAAGGTAAGTATTTGTTCGGAAATAATCAGATAGCTAGAATTTAATTTTCAAAAGTAAATATGGAAACTCATAAATTATTTTTTGAAAATAATTCATTCTTTCTATGGCGATGGACAAAATTATGCCATATTTTCATTATTTCTTTAATTAACTTTCACACGGAAAAAGTATGAAAAAAAGTTTACCTCACGTGCATCCTTTACAAATATAAAATCCTTTCAAACAACAAAGTCTATAGGGCTGAATTCTTTTTATATTGGCCGCCATAAATACGTAGAGCATTACCACCGGACATTTACGGGCAGTCATCTTAAAGTTGACATTTCTTGCTTCGATACCCTTTCACGGGGAAACATCCTGAAACGCCATGAGACATTAAACACATTTGCGCTTAGATCACAGTGTTTGCTACATTTTGGATTAAGCAAGAGAAAGTAAATAATGTTATATATATTTGATGTTGGTTCCTAATTGTTTTTACATTATTAAAATCAATAATAATTTTAAACAATTATTAAATCCCCCTTTTTTCCAACTGCCTGTGAATTTTGGGGCGATTTGTGCTTTTTTGATGCTTCAATTTTCTTCCATCACGCACACTTTTTTTGAAATTTTTGGTTCTATTTTTATTAAATAATATAATGGAGAACAAGAAAAGAGCAAATTTATTTTGATGAAAAATTAGCAAATACGGAAACTTTAACATCACACACCATATCCTAATTTCATCTGGTAACTAATATTAATTGCCTTTGGATATGGAACCTTTTTTCTACTCTTCAATGCGTTTTTGTGCTACGTTTTCCTGTCTGAGTATCTAAAAAGGTGTCCCCGCTTAAGCATCCTTTAGTAATCTACCACTGTAGTATTATTCCATCTTCCTTGGTAATGTTTCTTCCATGTCCTATACACTTTAGCGATACATGTTTCCTGGCTCGTCATTAAAGGTTCCTAAGTTTTCGGAACAGTATTCTACATGAGAATGCAGAGAAGAAAATTTCAAATTTCCCTTGAAGCTGTGATCCTTGAATGCTTCCAACATCCATTTTGTTACATTATTGTAATCCAAACCCTTGGTATTTCCCAGAATTTATATGAAACATCCTTGAATAAGTCTCATGCATCTCCTCCTATTTCATTCATGGTTCCTTAAATGCTGTTTCATACTTAACTTGATTTCGTATACCAGGTTCTGAAGTTTTCCCTCATTTAATTTGGCATCAGCCAGTTTTGGCAACTTGGAACAAAAAGTATTTGAAGCATCCTCCATCTCTTGGCAAGGAATTAACAAACTGCTTCATAAGCTTTAATTCCATGTGTAGTGAGGGTAATAGAACGTTTACCAGTGGAAACTTTGGTAATTTTTTTCCTCGCCAGTGTTTAATGTATCACAAGGTTAAAATCAGTTTTGTTACCATGGAGTTGTCATGTTCGACTGTGTCATAGGCAAAGAAAGCGCAGAAATATTTGCAGAATTAGAGCAAATTCTTTTTAATTTTCCTCAAGACGTACTGAAGGTTACAGAAATTGAGGCGAAATTAATGCCATTGTGCAGTAAGACTGCCTTAAAGCTGGTTTTTGATGAATCTATAATTTAAATAACTGCCATTAATCGGAATTGATAAATGACGCATTAGCCAGGAGCATCAATACAGTAAACAAAATTCCTCACATTTAAAAAAAATGAGGAAAATTCTCTTTCCCGATGTCTATACTATGGAAAGAATGTTCCAGGTAATGCAAAAATTTATTTTCAAAAAATATGAAATTTTTAAGCAACTTCTGCAATTTCAAGTTTAGAAAAAAAATTATACCTTCAACCTTAATTTTGCAAAATAAATACATAAAATAAAAGCAAAATAAAATCAGACGTGATGGATTTTTTTTTCGTTTCAGCATGCACAAATGTGTAGAAAACAGGTAAGAATTCCTTGGCAGTTTTCTGGTTGAAGGCTTATGTAATAAATGTAGTGCAGAAAATAAATCTGTTTAAAGAAATTATGAATACAAAATTAAATTTGCTATGTCCTATATTTAGTACCAAACACGACAAATAGGACACCGTTCAACAGTTTTTCCATCGAAATGGTTCTTTTTAAAATTCTCTCCTCTCTATGCTGCTGAATACTTTAATTCAAACGGAATTATATAATCCGATCGACAATAGTATACTTTAGTTCAAATAAACATTTTGCTCTATAAGTATATTCTTTAAATTAATTGAATTATTGATTTTAATTCATATTCAATGGATTCTCTACAAAAAGAACGACATTTAATTTATATTCTTTTAACACATTCAATGCCACCTAAGAGCTGGCGTGACCAGAACCTATTATTTAATTAGATGACCCCTTCTCTACCTTAGTAAAGAGATAGCAGAGAAGGGTTCATCTAATTATATAGATGGTTCGAATCTCAGGCATGAATAGTGGTAGCAAATCGTCGCTTAGCAAGCAAGACCACCTATCTCAATTTTTTGAAATTTCAAATTTAATTCTCGACGGTTAATTGATGCGTTTAGCTTAGTTAGATAGACATCCTATTTTAAAGCTACAGGAGGCCAATTTTCGAAGGACTCCGAACCTTGATGAGACGAGAAAATGAATAACGAACATTGATGGGACGAAAAGGTCGATACAAAGAACCGACACTACACTCGACTCGCCAAACTCCCACACTACTCCAACGTAAAGACGCTTGACTCTCAGTGGCAGGCCAACATACATGGGGGATCTTTGGTAAAATCAACTTTTGAAGCCGATGTTCCGATCACGTAGGCCAAAATATAGTGACCCAATGCATTGCTCCAATCTAGCGCTGTAAATTATACATCCATTTTGGAAGTATTCGCCCGCAGTCCTGTGAGGGGCGGGTGTATTGAGTCGCACAGCGAATCAAGCCGTTTCTAGTGTATTAGAATAATTTTGATACCAATATTAAAGTGGCTTCTAATATTGTAAGAAATAGCTCTTTACGTCAGAGGAAAACTATCGTAAGCAACAATTTTAACATTTTACAGGATAGCTTGAAGAAGTTCCAGAGCACAACTTATCATATGTTGTATTTCGTAGTTTAACCATTTGAGCCCTATCCCGCCTCAAACCGCCCCACTCGACAGAGGCCGGACTCAGGCGTTTTCGGGCGCCTGATTGAATTTTACGGGAGAAAAGCGGTTCCTTTCTTTGTTGACAATTTATCGCCCAAACTTGGGTGTCGTCCTCCTGGAATTTCTGTATTTCTGTTTCCGTGAACGAAAATTTACTTCAGTTTTTGAGGTACTGGAATTCACACTCTAGCCGGGTTCAGAGAGTTAAGAAGCAATGCCATCTATCTCAATTTTTTGAAATTTCAAAGAGGAGGGAAATACTCAATTTTTCGCAACCAATAACGAATATATTTGAATTTTTTTCACATCCGATATGAACATGAGACCAAAAATTGTAACTGGATGCGAAAACATTTTCTGAAATATTCGTTATTGGTTGCGAAAAATTGAGTATTTCCTTACCTTTTGAAATTTCAAAAAATTGAGACAGGCGGTGTTGCTTGTTAAGCGACGAAATGTGTTAAACAAATCAACAGCTTTTGAGGTACGGCAAAAAATGTTACTTATTTTTTATCAAAAACTTGCAACTTATACGCGTTTAATAACATGATTTATGAAAAGAAATTGAGCATATGCTGAGAAGTAAAACTGTTTATTCGTTTTGTTTTTTAAAAAATTCTGAATGATAACGAAAACTTGAAAGCTAAACCATTTGAAATCATTCTGCAAGTTATCTACCACAGTACCATGATAGGAGGTTTATAATTTTAGAACAAAGCAGTGATTATATTTTCATTGGTAGGCTAAATTTTTCCAACCAGAAATAATCACTATTCTTTAACATCTGATTCCTAAGACCATTGGAATAGAGAGACCTCAAAGTACAGGAACGTCCGAGATCCTCTTTCAAAGATAAGAGAAATTCCCCTCACCTCCTCAAAAACCACAATGACAGCTGGCACCGTCCGAATTCTAAGAAAACCCTCCTTTTCCCCCAACCCATTTGGGCGAACTACTCTAACGAAGAAAGTGTGCGCAGCGGGTGAGAAATCAATCACACTTAACGAAAGGGGGTGGAAATTTCGCAGCGATATTCGGACGGCCATCGTCTTTTGCTTGAAGAGACTTTGGATGCGTTCCCGTATCGATAGAGTTAATATTATTATTTCATAATTTGTGATTTATTATTATTCGTTTTAATTTTCTTCATCCACTTTCTCATGAGAAAAGTTCATTATAGAAAAAAAACAAATAACAACCATAAGATGTTACACTGCTTGCGCTTTACTCTGCAAGAGAAAATAAGCACTTGATGTCAACTTGAATCACTTTATAAATAAGTGAACATTTAACGAAGGTACAAAAATATTTTCAATCTCCAGTTAGCTGAAATTTGTTCAAAGCTAATTTATTCGGTAGGCGTAAGATATTAACAAGATATCGACAAGACCCATCATATGTCGTCTTTAATTGATGACTGATGACGTTATATGACGTATTCAAATTTTCCTTTTACACTATTCGGAAGAAGCGCCGGCCATAAAAAATCCCTCGGACAATTATGTGTACGGTTAATTACAATATTTTTCTGAGCTTGCATCTAATTCATAAGCGGTCAACATATAGTCAAAATGAGGATTTGATATAATCGTCCTCTCAGACAGTTTGCCTTCATAGTAATTTTTTTCTTGAACTTTCCTAAGCAATACTCGTCTTCTAATATTTTTCATCTTATTGCAAACATAATAATTTGGACAATGAAATATAAGAACTTGAAATCAGCAATCTTTATAAGCATACTCAGGCTTATGGCCATAATAATTTCAAGTCACATCACGCCCGATATAATTCAAAGCTTGAAAATGTACCATTCTGATTTCCAAATTCCAAGGATGACATGTTCATTAGAAAATAAAATATTTAAGAAAAGAAAATATTTTTCTTCAGGATGCTATCCGAAAAAAAAATATTTAAAAAGTTTGGAAAAGAAAAAAATCGGAAAGTTGGTCTCGAATGGTGAAAATCCCACTTGCCGCATGGAATAAAGCAAAATATGTTTTCACGAAATCCGAATAACCATATTTATCCTAGTTTAACACAATGCAGCATCGATAATTTGGATCAAACTATTCTCGATAAATCTCAGAAATGCTCCATTTTTATAAAGGAAATCCAATTCATTATGAAATTTTAATAATATAATATGTATTTTGTTGTATTCATTTCAAAAATGGCCTATCTACTTTCAATTCTATTTAAAAGGATATTTAGAATTTTAAGTGTTTCAACTGAACTATTTAGATAAAAATAATTAACACGTTTTCGTTTTTAAAAGTAACTCCACATTAAAAATTAAAATGATCATACAACAGCATTTAAGTATGAAAAAATTATTTTTCAGTTCCTGAAATAGCATGCGTCCTCTCTATTCAAATGAGCAAGGAAGTTTAAAAGTTATAGCAGCTTCGGCTATTACAAATCGGATCACTGGAATTAGGAATTTAATAAATTCTAACTTGTTAAATTTCATAGATATCTTTTCCAAAATTTTCTTTGAACATTATTTTATACAAAGAGTAGGATTAGTCAAATATTTTAACAATAATTTTCGTTTGAAATTATCAGGAATATTCAAAACTGCAAAGACAAAATTCACAACTCCAGGGGATATAATTCATTAGAGAGTTATGATAATCTGATTAAATGGATAGAATATTTTACATGAAGTTGTTACTTCTTTGAAGATATTTAGATGATAATGTTATATCAATATCATTCCACGGCATTTCCTGCGTTTCTTAACCTTCTAGCCGGAACATCTCTTGAATATCGGTTTACTTAACATGCATTTTAGCGGTCATGATAACCGATATTCCACTCAAAGGTTTAAAGTTAGCGCTTTTGTATCCTACGTTTTAAAACTTTGAATGCATAAAATTACAAAGAGAATTTACAAACGCAGGGCTTCATGAATAAACTTCATTTAAAGCGTGTAAAGCATTAGTGAGTTTTCATCAAGATTCTACATCTGCAACGTGACACAAAAACCATTCAACAGAATTAAACAAAAGGCGAGTATGCTCATTTTTTATTTAAAACCCATTCGTCTGAAAGAGTCCGATCTAACCCTAAAACACTTTGTTTAAGATCTCATTAATATCAGCGTTTTCAGACAGAGATTGATGTTAATTTAGTTACCTCCAATATAAAGAGTAGTCATTTTCTGGTCAGCTATAAATTTTGTCACTTCAGCTGACACACAGACTGAAACAATTTGTCTCTTTCGTGCCATCATTTATCAAGAAGAGAGCAACCTGCTCACAACAAAAGCGTTTGACATTTACTGACTTGACTCACTAAAGCCTATTTGCACTCGACTCTCCTGCCATCGTTCAATAGCGTTTCTGCCCCTAAAAATGTCCCCTTGTCATGTATCATTTTATGTATGATATCATCTATGGTACATCAATACAATCACCTGCAATCAGATATATTAACGTCCTTATCAAAAGTCACTACACTCGCCCATAATACTAGGGGAGGGTGTAATAGAGAACAGCTGGGCACGCCTTCTTCGTGTACCCTGCCGCTTTCATGATCACTCCTCTTTTTTAATCTCACGCTTTCCGCTTTCCACTGTTCTCGCCTCTTCTTATATTATTTATGCCTTCCATTTGGGAAATGCGATGCTCTCTATGGAATATTCCCCTGACCTCCAACCATATGGTTGCTGAGAGTTAGATACATAAAGCGAGACAGACGAATCCAAACCCATGCACTGATATGTATATCGGTAAAGCTCTTTGTTGCATGCTGGCAGGAGGACTCCCAATCGTGTTATTTACGGAAAGTGTTCCTTATTTTCTGTTATTCGAGGTGCGATCTTGCAGAAAGAGGAGTGCAATATAATAAAATTAATTATATGTTAGCTCTATTGCACATAAAGTAAAATTCTTGTTCCCAACAGATACACTAATATGTAATTCAGTCACGATTTTGTTGGGTGCTGCATTTGAGAATGCGTTACTTAAGGAAATATATATGTCTGGATATTTGTTGCTACTTGCGGTATAAACTTGCAGTAACAGGTAAAAGAAAAATTATTCTCGCTATGCATTTGATAATCATATCAAAAATCTGATTCATTTTAATAAAAGCCATTTTTCATTTGTTTAAATTACGTGGATAGATCTTTCTACTAGACTCCAGCCAAATGGTTGCCGATTCGATTTAATTTGTTAGATTGTCTCTTGTTGAAATTCTATGTCTGTCACCATTGCTGCGAGTATTAATAGATATACAGTATTTGTATCAGAAAATATTTTTATTGCGTGTCGTATTTTGAAATTTATTATTTTTCGAAAGATATTCATGGTTTTAGGTATTCTCATCTATTTGTGGAAGAAACTCGCACGAATAGGACAAAAAGAATGAATGTACTTTATGAAATCGCACATGCGGGGAAAAGGAAGACCCTCTCCACTACGCAACTTCTTGTCATATGACGTTATCTTATCATTTTAGAAAACCAAGTGCAGAAAATACTCAACTTTGGTGGAAAAGCTTACTTTCAAATAAACCATCAAGAATAAATATAGCTAAACTCGTATCTTTCCTCACTGAAAATGAGAACCTCATAAAACAGACACCGGACGCAACCAGTTCATCCGACTTTGACCCAGATTTCTCTCCTTTACCAAGACCTTAGACTTATGGACTAAGACCATCTAGAGGTTCAATACCAAGGACCCTAATCAGTCCTATAGATGCAGTGAACTTTTGGGACATGTCTTAAAATTGTTAATAATTCGCGAGTTTTTCTTTTCGTATGTAAACACACATTTTTCGTCGTTTTCATAATTTTCACATGTATTTCGTCGATGTTAAAACCACTGTATGTAACTTTTTTTGTTCAATAAAGTTTCTACGCACACTCATCCAAACTACAAACCGGAGATTTTTACGTCTGGAGTTAGGGGTGTGTCCTATAGTGTAAAGTATCCATATCCATAGCCGGAAAATGCACATCTCGCGTATTCCATAACTAATATAACGCCGAACAAATTTTCTTCTATTTGAGAATACTTCATCCACTGAGTTTTTACAGCCACTTCTTTTCTTATACCTTTAAAATTCAGTTCGAAAAGTAAAGGAAAAAATCATTATCAACCTCTTCAAAGTGGAGGTTTGCTCCGCCAGATTACCACCACTGACAAAGAAACAGTCTAAAAATGCATAAAGTCACGTTGACAACTTCCTGAACTTACCTTTGCATTTTACAATACTTCAAACTTTGCAGAGGAGACACCACAAAATTGTGGATATCCGTGATTGAGTTTACCAAAATCATTCGTTACATCTGGTAATAAGAGGGGTTTTGCACCTGGCTTGAAGCGACAGGATTGCGTCTCAGGGGCACGTTATGCTATCCTATGCTGCGTGGCGGCTTATCTTGATATTAACCTCTTAACATACAATGACGTCTCCGACACGTGCATCGAATTACAGAATTTTTGCTATTTAAATCCGTATTTAAGTTAGCGTAACAATTCATTTTAAATACAAAAATCTCCTGGTCGTGCTTAATTGTCTCAAGTATCCTTTCGATTTTAAATAGATTGAAATATTTAAAAAATGTCCCAAATGGGTGGTGGCAACTAATTAAGAGGTTAAATAAAATCGTATGGCAAGGGGTTAATTGCTACATTATGGAGATAATACGTTGCTTATTTTTATTACAGTGATTACCTCTTGCGTCTAAAGATTGCATTTTGGATTCCCCTCGTCTCTGCAAATTATCATGTGAATACCGGTAATTATTGGCGTTAGAATAATTGGAGAGATATTCCTATCAAAATATGAATGCCGGTCAAACATTATTAAATCTACTATTTACAATGCTGTCTCCGCCGTTTCCGATTAAAAATTTAACACTTTATTCTTCATCACAGCCATTCAAATTCCTTCAACTACCAAGATTGGAAAAACCCGTATTCATTCAAAAGCTTTTGAGAGATTGCATAAACAATCATAGTACCAAAGCAAGTTTTCTTATTCCGATTCTTCCATTGCGAAATTATCGAAAAATCACCTACAATTTTGCGGGTCTATTCTGGTACCCCCGGTTGGGGTGGGTGGGGGTGTTGGGGTGCGGAACCCAACGGGGGGTACCAGAATAGACCCCTTGATCTTTTTCAGATCCAGACAAGATATGCTTGAGAAACTGTTATTCAAAACCAATTAATCAGACTGCCATTAGAAAACGGTCATTTGGCCGGTCGTGGTGGATTTAAGGTTTAGCAAAATTATCAGTGTACTTGATACATAAAATTAAGCAGTGACGGCATTATCGATATTTTTATTTGTTAAATTAATATGCTTTTTGAAGCTCCCTGAAGATAATTATGGGATGGATATTGTAATTTTGAACAGCAGTAGATGACGAGAAAGTTATCTAAACCTGCTCATTACTCTTCACAATTCAATGTTAGGTTTTCGTCCCCATCGGATTCAAAGTGCACTAGCCCGAAGTACCAACAGGATCTTCGGTGGAATCTGGCCTCGAACCCTCGAATTTCTGATCCCAAATTCGAGAATTTACTATCGTGCCATCATGACCCAATTGAATTATTGCGGAATTCATCAAATCGCGGAAATATTCAAAGACAATATTTAACCTCTTGCACCCTGAAGAGTAATTAAAATCATTGAATACAAGGGCTCATTTTAGTGCTTCAATACCACAAAAAAATAAAATTATAAAATTTTATTTTTTCCAAAAGAATTAATCCGCGACTTCTCACAACTCGGTTGCTATATTTTTAATTATAGTACAAAAAATGTCAAACTAATATACCTCTAGAATGCCTGAGAAGCGCCTCTGAATTGATTTGATTTGATTTTTGGCGTGAAAACGTCTTTCCGCTTGTTACAGTGACAGTCGGTCGAACTTTCTTGTGTGACAAAATACTGTCAGATTTGAATCGCTAATAACTACGAGACTAATAATGCGAAAAGAATCGTTGACACCACAACGGATAGTTCATATCTGTAAGAGTTTGTCGCATAGTATTTGTTTTGCCTGTGACGTCATCGTACCAGTGTAGGTGCATGCGCATGATTGTTATGAATTAGTTTTATGTAAGGTTATAAATAAGTGTAGCGTGGAAACACGTTTAGCTAGGAGGTTGATTCTGGTGTCATTTTAAAGAGCTTGAGGAGTGTTACTAGGACTCAAAGTGAGACAATAAAAACCCAAAGTGAGACAATATCAGAATATAAGTAAAAACTGGTATTAAATTGAAGGTTTCAAACTCCGCATGTTTTTTCATTATAACATGCAGAGTTTTCTTTCGAATTGTGCAAAACTTTCAGAATACTTGACAATACGTAAAAGAAATATTGTATTAAAGTTTGAATTCAAAATTTTGAATATTACGAGAAATATGAGCATTTGTAGTAAATAATGATTTACTGTGCATACGCGAAATGTAGTTCTATATACTGTCAACAGATGGCGCCATCAAAAGCTACTCTAAATAAAACATAAGAAAGGCGCTTTTTGTGTCCGCGCTGTAGATTTTTCGTGAAAACGTTGGGGTAAAATCATAAAACAAGTATTTCGTATTAATATGCAATTTAATTACCAATCTCTTTAATACAATATTTGCACAGAGTAGAATAATGGTTACAGAAAAGATAAATCGCAAGTTTATCGCATGTAGCAAGAGTCTGTGGTAGTTTGTGATTTATATATTCTTTAACCATTATACTACTCTGGGTAAATATTGTATTAAAGAGATTGATAATTAAATTACATATAATTACGAAACACTTGTTTTATGATTTTATGCCGACGTTCTCACGAAAAATCTACGGCGCTGATCCGAACTGCGCCTTTCTTAGGTTTTGAGGGCTTATTGGCATAAGAGTCAAAGTCTAGTTTAGTTATATCAGCGCTCCGTTTTGAAGTAACACGAGAGCTATTTTGAGAAGGACCTCGTAATATTGAACCGTGGTCAGATGACGCCATGCTGCGCCAAAATAGCCTTTGAAGTACAAAAGTTTAAATTAGTATATTTGTGTATAAATATAGTAAATAATATGTCATATAAGTATCATACTAGTTGCTTTAGTTATCTCTTATTCAAGCATTTGTTACGCTGATATAATCAATTTTTTTCATATGAGCGTATATCTATATTATTTATTTTAGCGAAATGTGTGACCATGAATATTTAGATCCATAAGTTTTAATAATTTCATAGATAAACATGATTATTAATAATGCGTTGCTCTCTTGTTGCAGTAGCATCTGTATAGAATCAAAACTAGGTATGAAAGAAAGGGCTGTAAATCCATTTTTTTCATATATGCCTTGTTTTCTAAAAAGTAAGTTTTTTCATGTGTCAAGGAACTGCAGGTGAAACTAAACCATAGTTGATGTAAAAAACGATTCAATTGTTGAAAATTCGTGTATTTTCTGACGAAATACAAAAATTTAAAGACTACATTGCATATAATGAAAGAAAATCAAGATATATCATTCAAAATGCCTCCTGAAATGTAAAATTCTTGATTCATTGTTATTTTCACCTCGAGGGCTGCTCCAATCATTACAGAAAAGCTCTTAAGAAACGTATTTGAAACTGGGAATGAATTTCAAAACGTACTTTTCCCTCAGTGTTTAAAAATTAATCACCATGAATTGTAATGCAAAAGTTTGAAAACAATAATTCTAATTATTCAAGAGGGTAATTTTATGCCCCTAGTAGGAGATAACCCTTTCCTACTTTTGAAGTAACTTTAGAAAGAATACAGAATATGTAATTCAAAAATTCAGACAGAATTTCTCAGCTTCAAACTCTTCTAAAATCATTATGATTGAAAGAAAGATTAACTATAGCACTCAAAACGGCATTTTATTAGCATTCTTAAAAATGGTCTCAAGAATGTATGAAGTTGGCAAGAAATGTAAAAACGTCATAAATTACTAAATATTCCAAAATATCTATTTTATTTAACTAAGCCTTTTATAAAAAATACAGGGTCTCCAGACTAAAAGTTTTATAAAAATGATGGCTCATATTGAGCTAATCGTATTTATATTGAGAGAATCAATGAAAGGAATTAATGTTAGCATCATTGAATAGCTATAAGTCAGTCAATAACTTCAGTTTTCGAAACTATTCTGAAAAATCTATCAATTTATCTTTTATATAAGATACATGAAGGAAATACGGCCACTATTATTCCAAACTAAAATTGCGATGGTTGTGGTAGTATTGAAAAGATAAAAAAACATATGATAATCAATGCTATCTGTCCCCAATAAGTTTTTAAAAGAATTTTTGTTTTCATTTTTGATTTTCAATTTTAAATTTAAAATTTCACAGAACATCATTTAATTTAATATGGCCAGTAAAAGTAATCCGGCTACTTTCCAATTTTTCTAAATAAATTCATTTTTACTGAGTTTTATTTCAACTAATCAAAAAATCAATGATAAAAAGAAAACTTCAATATTTTTATGAAGAGAACTTATTTATATCTATTTGAAAGAATTGAAATGTAAATTCCAAAGAATCAAAAAATTTCCGAAATGTCAAAGAATCAAAAGGTTTGAAACTATCACCAATAAACACTTTGAAATTAGGCAGAATAAGGATTTAAACAAAAATAAGTTCTTGAATTTTGAAGGAATAACAGCATGCAAATCTCTCGCGATTCATGCAAGAATCATAAATGTTTTGAGAAAATTCATCACATATTATTGAAGAGCATTAAATATCCTATCAGATTCAGTAGTATGTACATTCCTTCAATACAATAACTGTACGAAAGAAAGGGTAAGCTTATGATATCGAAATAAGGACGATTTCTCTGGTAGGCAAGCAAATGTAGATTTCTTCATTCATAGGAAATGTTATTACGCTAATTCAGCTCTGCATATTGCTGCAACCCCTTCATAGCTTTCTTTTCAAAATAGTAGAGCTATTTTTTAGTAAAAGTTTAAATTAACGCTGAAACCTCAAAATGGTCATTTTAAAACCAATGAGCGTATTACCATCAGACGCCTTATGTGCTTTTTTATCAGAAAAATTATTTTTATGTTAGAAAAAAAGCTAAACTTTTTAGTCAGAAAAAGGGAAATTTCTTTCAATCCATTTTGTAAAAAACAATCTAATATTAGAAAAGCTTAAGAATGATTTCTATTTTTTACTTTCGAGTTCATTTTGACGAAATTATAATGTGTAAACGTATTTTCTCATTTAAAGTGCATTTTGAATAACAGCTTATACCTTAATTTTTATTTATTTTATTTTCTACATTTTAGTGACGGCTGACACGAATACACACGACGTGTTAGGCATAGTAAACCAAATTCAATTATTGAATTCTCCAATATAAAACACGTATTAAAATTATTATATACATATGAACAACTACATTTTTAAAATGATTTAACGACATTAACTTTCTGAAATATAAATCCGTAATATATTACGTGATAACTTACAATTATTATCAACAATGTAATAAAAAAGAGAGCCGATCTACACAACTTTCTCTTTTTCTTTTGAGTGCGAAACGTTTGACGCACACGAAGTAAAAAAATCTATTTCTGGTTGTTGGCGAATTCTAATAGAAAGTAAACCCCAGACGCGTAGAAACACGAACTAAGTCATTCATCGGTGCAGAGCCGGGTATTGTTATAACCCTACGTAACTTGAGGTTACCACTTTCCGAACTTTATTGCCCAAATATAGGGCTAAAATTTTAATATCATTTTGTTGGGTTTAAAATAGGTATAGTTTGCAAATTTTTTAAAATAATATTGTATTGTCTCCGGAAACCCACCACTGTGCAAAATTTCAAAGCTGTAGCTCGATTGGAAGTGGGTAAGAAATCGATCTCAAGATTTGAGGAAAGACACTCAACTTGACTAAAAGCTTATAATAAAAAAGGAAACCAACTTAATCTGAAAATCCATATTCTTATGAGAATGTGTTTAACCCTTTGCGGACAGGTAACATTTTAGAACGCTCTGATCAGGTTGGCGCAATTCATACGCCATCCCATTTTTTCCAACTCTGTGCTTATCTAATTACAAAAAACTTAATTTTTATAGTGTAATAAGATTAGGGGTTTGAATGGATTGATAATATACACATTTCTGTTCGAATTTTAGCAGCTATCCTCTTCAATAACTGGATTTCCTACACCTCAATTTCGAAATCTGTGAAATGCGGAGCACATTATGCACCGTACCTATCGGCAAAAGACTGTTAAGACTGTTACTACACATATTAAAATATTTCTGGCTTCACACAAATCCATTATTTATAATTATTGTTCTAACGATTCTGATTTGACGAAAAAGACATCACAATGAAAAATAGCTTACATTCAAAATATTTTCGGAGTCTGTGTCATTAATAGTCTTTTTAAGAATAAATATATGGAAATTAAAACGCAATAGCACATAATCACTTCCAACTACGTGCATTGCGTGTGGTTATATCCCAAAACAGCATTAAGCAGCTTTAGTTTCAAGAGTACCTAAAATTGAGAAGACTATTCATACATATTGTTTAAATATAAATTACTCTACAGTCACGAAATTGAAAATTTTCATAAAAATTACTTTAGCTTACAAAATAAATAAAATGGAATGTAAACTAGCATTTTCATGAATTTGTATCGAAGTTGAATAATTCTATGTTACACAATATTAAATATACTTTTAGAGTAATTTATTCGCAAAAATTTAACGAAGAAGTATTTTGTTTCCTTTTGCATGAAAAATAATTTCCAATTAGACTAGTAGACTCATCTCGTATTGTTTCAATGAATAGCCTTATATAGTCTAGAAAAAGAGCTATGGAATAACTTTACTTTTCCCAGTGTATTTCTGAATCAGTTTTAGAAATGAAATCACAAATTTCTTATTATATTCGCTTTTGCATTTGATGCGAGATCAAAATTATGTTTACAGACATACAATTTACGCTTCTAAATTGTACAGAAGATGCGCGTTTTATAGTTATGCCCGAAAAGATTCTTCATTTAGCTTCAAAATGACAAGTTACTTTAACAAGTAAAACCAATTCGTAGTGATGTCATTTAAATATGACATCACTAAGCATATATGCTGCTTGGAAATTGCCTTTTTTAAAAATTTGTATTAGAATACTGTTGTGAAACAGACTGGCTTGGATTGACTATATTTTCAGCATGCTAGAGATCAGGGTGGCTTTCTCATTTAATTCATGTAGATATTTTTACTCAAGGCGCGGAATCTCGTGCCATATGTGAAATGAGTGTGAGACGTCATCGATAGTTTTATCTTGGAGAAAGAGTTCTACAAAAAATCAATGTCTGATAGAATGACGTTTTTTGTAAATACTATATAAATAGCAAAATTAAATTATTTGCATAAGAAATGCTATGTTCTTGAGTCCAAGTCTGCAATGCATTTTCATACAAGTTTCTAACCATCTGTTAATTTGAGCACCTTCCTGTTATAGATTTTACTTTGTTTATTGAAATTAATTCAATATCTGTATATATCATCATCCAATATCTGACTTCAAAAAATCATAATAGTTGTCCATTTAAAAAAGAGAATGGTAAGCAAACAATGATGTTAAAAATGCCTGTGATTAACTTTTGTTACTGCAAATTTCATATCTTCAAAATAGAAAATACCGACTTCAGTAAGAAATATATCAGTTTGTTTTGCACCCTAGATTTTTCATTTTTTGTCTTTCTATTCCCTTAAATATTAAGTTTTAAAGTTTTCTTATGAACGCCACTTTAGTTTTCGTGCATAAAGTATTGGAACAGAAAGTATTGCAGTAGTCAGGAAATTTGACCTCGGGATTTTGATGAATGTCTACTTCTCAGACCTTCTCAAGTTGGAAAGAACTATTTTTGTTATTACATCTGTATATCGGTTTGATAAAAAATGCAACCAGGTAGATGAATAAAAATTAAGTTTGTTTTTATTTCACATTAAAATTGTCGATTTCCATCAAAATGTAGACGAAATACGTCCATGGGAAGTCTGCTGTCTAAATGCCCGTGTGCTTATGAATATCGCAATTTAAAAATGCAAATACCTAGATAATTGAAATTTTACATATGATTTTACTAATAACATTGTAGATCTGCATGGAATTTTGGACTAAATCTGTCAAGTGTTTAACTTTCTTTCACTCTGCCTATTCGTCTATGGTCTTCATCGCTTAACTAAATTAAATTTTGATTTTAATTGAAGAATCATAATATTTGCAATAATGAATTATATACTGAAGACTAAAAAATAGGAAATAATTAAAACAAAAAAATCCGCTTTATAACACATGAATCAAAATGCATTTTTAAAAATCTCTTTTTATTAGTTTTATTATTTATTGAAAAATATGACTGCACGTTCTGAAATTTCAAGTCCATAGCTATTTTTTCAATGCATTGAAATTGTAAAATAAAAGATATCGACATAAAAATGTCCAATCCCACAATTCTGGTAAAAGATACTATCATTAAAAAGAAAGAACCTTATATCCAAAATAAATCACCATGGTTACATCTTCAGTCATTGGTATTTAACTTCGAGTTGCACAGTGTCTAATGTGAAGGTTTGACATCAACTCCGAATAACCCAAAAAAGGTGGTTGTAAGTGCTGAGAGGCATTTAATTAATCTGATACGCTACTGGATTGTTTTGTGGTTTTCAATCTCCTTGATTTATTTTCCTATAAGCAACAAATTTTCCTCCTGATTCTAGAAAATATTTTCAAAAATTTCGTGTCTTCAAATCAGAAAAATTGTCATATAAAATTAAGAATATTCACTCAGCAGTGCTTTAAAATTCTCAGGAAGAGTGTATGAAAACATTTATTAACCCTTTAACCGGCGGAGCACCTTTTGAATACCATGGTGCATATTGACTAATTTACCTAAAATATACTTTACCTAAACGTTACTATATGCGTAACCTAACATGCACTGTCATAATGACCATTATTCCAGTCAGTCCAGTCCTTTGCTACTCACTAGTCTTATGCAGAAGCTGTCAGAATCTCACATTTTGAATATATTGTAATTCTAAACCTAAATTAAAAAATTCCGTCTATATTAAAGATAAATCCTAGGTATAATGTATTGTTGTTAGTGGCTAATGCCATTATTATTTCGTATTTGCAGTGTTTCGACTTTTATAAAAAAGACGTAAAGTAGATTCCAATTAGTGAATTTAGTGATAAATTATTAAAATACTTTTATAATGAAGTAGAAGTTAATTATAAGATTCAAAATTAATTTAAAAATACGATAAGACTGATACGAAGGCATAACAAATTCAACAATGGATTCCTAGAAATTCAATTACACGAAGAATTAGGTTTCTTAAGGCAAAAATGCTGCAAAAATGTTAAGAAAATGACCGGAATCTGCTCGTTTTCAGGTAAATCTTCTGGGAGCTTGTGAAATTTTATGATACATTAAAGAATTCGTGTTATTCATGAAGAAATTATGCATTGTACATGTGCGTCTTTTCCTATCAGTTTAAAATTGATGAAAAAGATTCATAAATAACAAAAAATAATAGATACATTGGCAAGTGATTCTTCCCTGCATGATATGTGTATTAATGAACGAAAATCAATGAAGTAATGACCTTGAAGTCTAGTACCGTATAATTAAGTCAACGACGTTCAATAAATGTAAATTCGTAATTTTTATTTCGCCCTTGAAAATGTTAACATTACTAGGCATTGCATGTGAAGCAATTTGTGCCAATCGTGATAATTCATGGTGAACATTGATTAATTTTGAGCACGTTTTTCAAAAAAAAGAGTTCATCAGCATTCAACTCTGATTCAAATGGAGAATGAAGTCTTCGTTTACTCAGTTCAACGATTTTAACGTTGAAACTGTATAATTTGCTGAAAATCAAATTATTTCACGCCAGTTGTTAAGAAACTTTGTGTAAATGGCTCTAAAAATACATATGCATTCATTTATAGAGTTACAATGCAAACGCTTAGTAAGTAAAATAAATTTCTTAATTCATATATTTTTCAGTAAATAGTTTTTTAGAATTCTTACACTGACAACTATTTTAATTTTATAAAAATTAATTAAATCAAATAATAGAGATGGAAAAAACACCTAAGGCTATATATTTTATCGCATTAATTTGAAATGAAAAAAGTAAGTCTCATTACAAATGCTTAAGTTATTGTGTCTAATGAACATCATTATATAATAACACTGAAGAACTATATGGTTAAAATTGAAATTTGATGTGCCTGCATCTGACTGAAATTTGAAACCTCAAAACGTTTCTCGAATGCTAGAACATAAATTTCCCAACCATATGCATGCACATTTTTATGTCTCAGCAATAGATGCATTAGAAAGTTTCCGCTCCGACATCAGTTAAAAAATAGAATTTTTATAATATTGCTCAATTTTGTAACTAAGGTAAGGGCTGATTCCTAGAATATTTTAAATGTTGATGTCTTTTGAACCCGCCATTCACAGATTTTAGAGCAATGGTTAAGTAGTAGACTATGTCATTTTAAAAAGTTTCCACCACAAGCTACTCAACCATACACTTCGATAAAGCTGATGGATATCATAGTAACAACACTGGCTGATTTTTCAGTTTTAGTTTAGGTATATTAACATCCCGTTTTATAGAACGGAAGAGAACGCCGCTTCATGCCTCCGCGACTATAACCTTTTGGTTATTAAACAGTGTGGCGGACATGAAGTGGATTGGTTGGTTGGTTGGTTGGCTTGGGATTTATTGGCGCAAGAGCCAAATTTGGCCATGCTGCGCCAAACGTACGGTGAAAGTACAGCATATGGTGGGAGACGTGAAGTGGAAGAGACATCGGAAGATGCTCCTTAACTGTCTAGCAAATAATGGCGAAGGCAGAGAGATGGAAAAGGTTACAAAAATACAAATCTATAAAATCTGGAATAATATACGAGAAACCAAGGGGAGTATCATATAAAACCGTATACAAACAAAAACTATGAAAAGGAAAGAAAAATGAAAAGAAATGTACAAATATCAACAAACAAGATAGAAAAAGAAAAAAAACTAATTAAATAAAGAAGTCCACAAAAACAAACTAAATGCATCCCGTTTTATTACAACACCAGGGCTATTTGGGGACGGACTCGTCATTCTGAACCGTGATCAGATGACGGAGACACCTGAGCTGTTCCATCCCCCGAATGATTTTTAAAAATTACCGAATTCGAATCTTTGAAAATTTCCCACAAATATTCTACGAAAATAATTCGATCTACACTAATACATAAATTTTGTACAGTTATGTATAAATATAAATCAGTGATAACTGAATATCTGCTTTAAGCCCTTAAGGGTCGCATTTTGTTTTGCTATCTAATAAGATGGCCCCTCCTGTTTTGAGAGGGGATGTCGTTTCCATTCATCTAAGATGGCATAGAATACTTGAGATGCTTATGGATTCTACGCAATTTTTGTGTCAAATTATAAAGCTAATTAATGATTAAATTTTAGTTTATAAGCCTAAAAATGCGATAATTCGATGCACGTTAATATGACGGGCGCGAGACTTAAGGGATTAAAAAAGTGCATTAAACAATTGTTTATTTCATTTTGCAAACTAATAATAAATATTAAATTTCAATTATATAATTTTATTTCATTTTTAATATTTTATCATAATTCCAGGAAAGAAATGAGTGAAGGAAGTTATTAGGTCACATATTCAAACCATTGCAGTTTTCGAACATCGTCTAAAGTCAATATGTTCCATTTTGTACGAATTTTCCTCCCAAATTTTACTTCCTGACCGACGTGCTATTATATTCGCCCAGTGAATTGGCACGCATTCTGAAAAACGTATTATTATTCTGGAAATATTTAAATTTCTCTGTAAATCCTCAGTTAATCGATTTAAACCACGATTTCCCCCATTTCAAGAATATTAATTACTTTTTAAATTATTGATTTGAGCAAAATAGAAAATGCATCGTATTATTCAGCTATTGGATGAAGTTCTCTAATAGGGGATAGCTGCCGAATTTGGACCTGTATCAAAACTTTAATTCTATTAAATATTTGGGCTGTAAAATAGGGAAATTGTGTTGTAACAATGCAAATGGAGTGTATGAAATTATTTTTAGGGGAAAGTGCTACGTTGATGAAATTCAATAACAGGTGTTGAGATTCAGGTATCATCAATTAGCAAAAGACAAAAATCTTGCTCTGTTTTTTAATAAGTAGAAAAATATGTTATTTTATCTCCAGACAGGATATATGTTTTGGTTACAATTTATTATACTAATTTTGTTAAAATAGTTTTAAAATAAGGTTAGGGGAATATTTTTTGTTGTTGTCCAAAAGTTTCTCAGACTGGACAACAAAAGGTTTCCTAAATTTAAGGTGACCAACCGTCTTCCTTTAGGGAGGACACTCCTCCTTTTGTAAGTTCTGTATTTTCTTGAAAAGTGCACAATAAATTATGCTACAAATGTTTTTTATGCATTTATCACATTATAGTGTATTCTGTATTATTTGTTGCAATTAATTAAATGTTTCTCTTATTTATGATATTTTTTAGCTTCAATTTAATTTGTGTCCTTTTGTTGGAACTAATGTTCGAGCTAAAATTGTTCACTTTACTAAATTAAACTGTTTAAATAAAAGGGATTATTTTGAACTATAAAAATAGCTCAGCAAAGCAGTTTATCACCACTAGTAGTTCTCATAAATTGGAAGTGAAACAAGTCAAGGCAAAAAGAAAAACGAATAAAAGGGCACTAAAGCCATCAAATGTAGGCATGAACAAAAACTAAGGTTACGTAGTTTTGCTTCATTCATGAGGGAACAAAGGGAGAAGGGGAAGTGATACAGTGCATAAAATGTCGTACTTGTGTTCATGCAATGTGTGCTGGTATGAATTTGAGAATAAAAAATTATTTTGCTTTCATTGGGCTTAAAGAAATTGGTGTTCCAATCTGGGCAACCGGGTTCCTTAATTGGACTGAGGACACCGTTTATTAAGCTATTTTTAAAAATTATAAAGTTTATTTCACATAACATTGACTTCAAAACCATTGTATTGAAGACAATTAAACTACGATAAATCCTACTATTTGTTCTACATTAAAATTACTTATCTATCAATATGTATTGAAAAATGTCTAGGTAGTCGGTCACAAGCTCGGGAATTCTCCCCTATACTGTTTATGCAAAATAGATTCAAGAGCAAATATTGCTTGCAAGGAAGTACATACAGAAGTGTGGATCTTGTTCACGTTCACTCACAATTTCTAGATTTCAGTTGTAGCTTTTGAATCAATCTTTGTCATCTTGTGTCCCTTCGAGTGGGTTTTTTAATCATTTTCCTAAACTTCAACTGTAGGATTTGAAATTCTTTGTTCCAAATGTTCATTTTAAATGTTTGTGCACTCTGAAGTCGTACCTTGGTACTCAATGGTATAAGTTGAGTAGATATTTATAAAATGATGATTAATCACGAGACTTCATTTTTAGTTTGAAAGGGAATTCTCTAGAATACGAATATTTTAATAAGTATCAATTGTTTTGCCAGTTACCAGTCAATCGAGTCATGTATCGTGTCTGTGTAAAAAAAATAAAGTTTCTCGATAAAAAAATCGCATGAAAATAAGAATATTTACTAGTATGCTCTTCGCCCTGTTCGAGTTAAAAAATAAACTGCTAAACCTTTATTAAAAAAAATAAAAAGTATCGCCACTTCAAACTGGGGTCTGATTTAAAATATCAGAAGGAAAATCTATTTTACAGTTATAGAAATAATCTTACTTTATGGAGCACTGGTATGGGCAAATAATATCACCTCAAGGCAACAAAGACTACTCAATTCCATACAGGTAAAATTCCTTCTCAACATCACTGGAGCGCATTCCACCACTCCAACAGCAGCTCTGCAAGTGATCGAAGGCATTACTCCCCTACATATGAAATCCCAAATGGAGTCCATTCTTGTTAGAGTAGGTCGCCTTCGCAGGGATTGCCATTGGGAAGGCTCAAGCTTTTTATGTCTGGATTTTCAATAATCAAATCCTCCCATTATCATTCATCCAGCTAATTTTGATTTAGAGGACAGGGTATCAATAGTCTCTGACCAGCTTTCCCCTGCTGAGGCTATCTACACAGACGGCTCATATCTAGAAGGTGAAACAGGTTGCGCCTTGTGTGTCAATGAAAACAACATCCAAATTCATCAGTGGACGGCAAAACTAAGCCCACATAATATCGTATTTCAAACTGAGGCCTTACCAATGAAAGAGGCTATAAACTGGGCTAATTCTAAGGGAATATCAACATCAATATGGAGTGACAGCGAGTCGGCACTCAGAACAATTTCTTCCTTCAAAAGTTTAAATCCACTAGTCCAAGAAGCATAACAAGCCCTCCTTCAGAACCCATCATTGCAACTTAACTGGATTAAGGCGCATGTTGGTTTCCTCGATAACTAGGCAGCAGACAATCAAGCCAAACAAGCTACTAAAAAAGGAACTCACCTCCATCTTCAGGCCCCGAAATTCCAACTGAAAAAAATGCTTGGGAACCTCTCTCAAAAAATGGCAACAAGAATTGGATTCAGGCGACACTGGGCGAGCTATTTTTAATATTTTCCCTAAAGTCTCTCTAACCGAAGCCTCATGGTCAAGAGAATCCATCCTTTCTGCTACAGGCCATGCTCCTTTTCCCAGCTATCTTTATAGATTCCGGCTTCATCATTCAGATACCAGCGCATACGGGGAAAAGGGAGACCCTATCCACTACGCAACTTCTTGTCACATTAAGTTATCTTATCATTTTACAAAAACAAGTGCAGAAAATACTCAACTTTGGCGGAAACACTTACTATTAAATAAACTATAGAGAATAAAAATAGCTAAACTGATATCTTTCCTCAATGAAAATGAGAACCTCATAAAACAGCCACCGAACTTAATGAGTTCATCCGACTCCGACACAGATTTCTCTTCTTCACCAAGACATTATGGACTCCGACCCTCTAGAGGTTCAATAACTAGGACGTTAATCAGTCCTCCTACAAGTTTATAGACGCAGCGAACTTTTGGGGCTTGTCTTTAAAACTGTTTTTGCTTCCAGAGTTTTTCTTCTCATATGTAAATACTCATTCTTCATTGTTTTTATAATTTTCACGTGTATTTCGTGGATGTTTAAACACTGTATTAAAATCCTTTTTTGTTCGTTCAATAAAGTTTCTACGCACACTCATCCAAACTACAAACCGGAGATTTTTATGTCTGGAATCAGGGGTGTGTCATAGTGTAAAGTAAAGTATATACTTCGCTAAGTTTGTTATTCCTAATTGGATGAAAGAATTAAAATATTAACGAACTATTCACTAATACAGAAGAAAAATGGAATACAATAGTTACAAGGTCACACTGAATTTTATGAATTTTGAAAGATATCCATTTAATCAAAAAATCATTTTTATAAGTAGAAAGATTAGAGTGATAAATATATATATGAAACTTTTTTTTGAAATTTTTATATCCTATTTTGCAGCTTTCATTTCTACTTCATAAAATGTTTAGAGCTTTAAATCCTTCTCAAGTATTTATTTAAAAAGAAGGCATGGAAAATCGAAAGTGAAAAGCATTCTATCATGCTTACCAGAATTGAAGTTAAAAAGAATTAATTTTATTTTCAAAACAAATGTGGGCATAAATGCTAATAATCCTCCAATTCAACTTTTTTCTTGAATCATATTTCCATTTGCTCCCTTTTAATGTTGTTTCTTAGGATTATTGAACAATTAGTCTGCAAAAGAATGCATTTCCGCATGAAAGCATTTAGCAATTTTAGAGAAGCGAAGCAACAAAAATTTCTATCGTTTCAAGCCCGATGAGTACGTAAACAAAAATAAATTCTAATTGTAGGATTTCATCCGTAAAATAAAAGTATTTAATTTAACCCACGTATTTAATTCTACGAAATGCCCCGCTCTTTTTTTAATCAAGAATTCTAAGCAAAACATTTACACGGTAGATGTCGTATAAGGTACATAAATTTTTTATCGTTTAATTTGGTTATTAATTATATTTTTAATGGCACTGCGATACTTGGAGGACATTTTTCAGCTTCGTATTTGAGGGAAATTCATATTAGTTATTAAATAACTTATGTTTCTTAAAAATATAAACAATTGTTTATTTAATTATCGATTAAAATAAAATAAATTGTGTTTATATAATAAATCTAACGCTATTAGGAATTTGTAGTTAGAAATTGCAATATAAATATATTGATATAATATAATATATAGAATACTGTTCAATGTGTTTCAATATTCCGAATTGATTACAGTCGGATGACACTTAACTGTGAATGGTACCTGATGAATTGATTGAATTGTATCAGGTACCTTAGAAAAGCGCGAATTTTTAAAAAATACCTCATTATTTTCTTTAACAAACTGTCTTTAAAGTCATTAAATAAAATCGTACAATTTAGATTTTCGTTTCAAGCATACTTCAAAAGTTGTACGATGCCAAAAAATTAATTGAAGTAAAGTAAATGAATCGATCTTTTTTGCATTTAATTATATCTCTGAAATCTTAAGAACACTTTAACCATGATCGTTTAAGAAAATGTACATATAAATACGAGCTATCCGCTTTTGAACTGAACATGAAAAACGTAAAAAGACGTTTGCGCCGCTCAGAGGGTTAAAACTATTCTAAGTACGAGTATTAGCTTTCTATTGCACAGTAAAAAAAATTCTGAAATATTTAATAAATTGTCATTTTTAGCTGTAACTTTCAACAAATAAGTGATAATTAACCTCTTAAAATGTTGTGCCTGTACGTTTACATGAACTATAAATCGATGCATGTACAATTTCTACGTTAAATTTAAATAATTTAGAGAAATTCGATAAAATTTCATTATCATATACATCAAGAGTTCTATTGACTATGGAATACTAATAGAAAACTGAAGGTATTATCCAATTAGATAGTAGATAAATAAAAGCGGTTAAGAGGTTAAATAATCCATCACAGCATGAAAAACTCAAAATGAAGGAATTTTTTTTATCCAAGATTTTTTTCTGAGCACAAATTGGCTTGCGATGTCATATGGTATTTAATGTACTATGTGGAAATAATAATAATGAGATAAGATGTTTTGTTCTTTTTTTATCTTTAATATTACTCTAATTATGGATTTTTACAAAAAGCAAACAGTTTCTTAAAATACACAAGCCAATCCTATTTATTCATAGAATTTTAAAGGACTACTTTGTTTTGCTGTGGCCTTAATAACATTTAAAACTCGTATTAATAGACTCTTGAAAAAGACTTATGGAAAACAAAATTTATTACTGATGAAAGAACTTTACATGGAAAATTTATCGCGAAAACCTGACTAACGCTTTAGGTAATTTTATTTTACGCAATTGAAGGAAAAATATTGAGGATATCGAAAAAGTTACATATGTATAGTCAATATGTTCTGTTGTGTTAATACAAATAATTAAGCAGGGACAACATTTGATGCACTGTCTAACTAGTTTTCTTTTTCAATGTTGTGACAATGACATTTTGTCTCACCCTCCTGCCGGTGGATGGCGCTGCAAAGACCTTTGACTTTCCAGAGAAGAAGAGAGAGAGTGTGACTTGAGCCTTGGTGTGAGAAGGCTGGCTGGTTTTCCTCTCACGGGACGAACAAATCTCGCCATGCTTAGCGAGTTGTATATATGTATATATTAGTAATATTATAGTTAACGTATATGTAATATTAGTTAACCCAGAATAATTCTATGTGGAAGATGCGTGAAGAAATAAATTTAATTTAATTCAACTTTGCCCAACTTTATTTTAACCGTCATTTTCACTTCCTGTGAGCTAGCCGGATAATAGAGGCTAAAATGTAATAAACTAGAAAATACGGAATTTGAACTCATTACCCATTCTTTCAGAACTTTGGGAACATTCTGTTTACATCGTTACAAAGGGAGGGGGTTAAAGACCATGTCTGATTCATGAATGGGTTTCACTGTTTACTGTAGCATTTCAGTGAACAAAATTACTCCAAGTTACAAAGTTTTCCACTTTCAACCGGAAAATATTATTTACCATATGTAAATGTATCCTATTTCTTGAAACTGTGGATACTGGAATAATTTTAATCAATAGAGGAATTGTCATTTTATGAATGAATTGAATCTGAATTGATATATATTTTATTAATGAAGCCGCATAGTGATTAGTACTGTATTTAAAAAGGCGTCTAGAAATCCCACATTTGTGTCTGAAATTCAACCGAAAGAAAGCTAGTCGCAAAATGTATCTCTTCAGAGCACATTCCATGAAGCTAGCTCCCTACCTCGTCGCTATGATTACAATAACATTCGGGATCCCTCTCTCCATGGTTGGCTGAGAGTTTAAGCAATGGTCATCCTGACCTGATACCCCCGTTTTCACAAAGCGATCGCTGGATATAGCGAAATATTCGATCGTTTAATTTCCATAAATAAAAACAATCTATATTCAAAAAGATTACAGAGTAAGGAAACTTAATTTAATGCACGGAAAAAGCTTACTGTATGGTAGTATTTCATAGGGAAACATTTAACTGATTTTTTTTATATCTGAGTAAAAATTTGTAGAAAATAAATAACCCGAAGAAGAGACCTCGTTCGGTTTTCTTTTTGCAGTACTAGTTTCGAAGAAGTTCAGATATACAGTTAAATTTCGATTAACCGTCAGGGCTGAGACGGACAACCGAATAGACGGATAACAGAAATCTCTTAATGCATATGAACAGTAACGTGATTTCACTGCTGGATTGGGAGAAAAATAAAAAAAAATCTTTTAAAAATACATATTACATACATGTTGTATTTAATTTTACAAAACCATCAATACAAACTTCAATATAAGAGTAGTAATGTACATTACATTACATTACACCACCCGCATCCCCGTGTTTAGAGCCATTTGGCTCCTTTCCGGTTTGGATGGATGGAGGTGAATTTTATTTTTTAAGAAAGGACAAAAACAAGTATCAGGTACAAAAACATATAAAAATGAAAAAAGAAACATACACTGGACAGAACAACATAGAAAATAATACAAAATAGAAAAAAAATACGTAGAGGGAAAAAAGGTCACAAGTAGCCGGAAGTGTGTGTCAGTCTGGGTGGATGAGTGCTCAATTATTATCCTTTTCAATGAGATTGTTCTCATCGTATATGAAGCGCATTAGGAGTCGAAGTCGGGTTCTTGATAAGTTGTTCGTGAGAATTCTTTTCAACCACTGTAATTTAAGTGACACTGTTGGAGTTTGGAGATGCCAGGAGAGGGTAAACCGACATTTTGTGGCCTTTTTCTCCGCACGAGCAGTTATGTGTTCGAAGATTGAAGCGATGAAAGAATGAAGAGAAAGGCCCGTGTCCTGTAACGAACATTATCTCTTCTCTATTCCATCCTACTGGCTTGTGTGAGACCCTAGGCACTATAACCTGTGTACTGCGGGCAGTTTCTCCGTTATCCCAGTTGTCTTACCAGATGCTTAAAGCAGATGACTTAATTTCAGATTTAGTAGTAATGTACAGAAACGAATTGTAATACAATAAGCCTACGTTGCATTTTAATTTTTAGATGATGACGGTAATAGAAACTGACAGTTAAACGAGTGACGGTTAACCCTCTCACACCGAGCGAGGCGGTCCGGGTTGGTCTAGAAACTTTCCCTTAACAAAGTCGAAGGCCGGACTGAAGCGGTTGACTTCTTTTGAGGGGAAGTGAGTTTCCTAGATCGCTTAAGAGATAAGCGTGGTAGGGTTCCTTGCCCACCACAGCCCATTTCCTTGCGCCGTAAGGGAAGGTTACAGAAGGGGTGGTGTAAATTACCACCCTGGTTGGAGAGTCCAATTCATGTCGCATCCTCCTAAAAAGACCCGGCTTTAAAGGGGCTAGAACAGTCGCCTCGGAATTAAAGAGTTAATCGAAGTTCTACTGTAGGCAAAAAATCTATCCGCTGTTATCGCCTCATTATTCCAGCCCCAACACTAGATACTATATCGTCGTTATTCAGGCAGAAGACACTAAGTCCACAAAAATCTTTTGACGAGCACTTAGAGTCAGTTAGAATTTGCAATCAATTATTTCGTGAAAGAAACTTGCTATCTTAGCATCAGTAAATAAACCGTTGGAGCTAGAAACCTGTAAGATAATTTTTGCTATTAATGCTAACGACTAAAAAATAATCAATATATTTAAAATAATATGGTAAAACCTTCAGACAGTTCGTCAGCCCTAACCACTGAACGGATTTCGATAATTTTTATATCATATGAAAGCTTATGATGTCTAGAGATATGTCATCAAGGGTCGCCTGCCCTCACCCACCATTTTCGAACGAAATTCGAATTGGAAAAAACATATTGAGAATGTATGCAGGAGAAAAGTTTCGATCCCAAGAGTTCCATCACAATGGCTTCTCAAAAATATTGTAAAATACCTATTGTAGGTGATGGAAACTGTTTATTTACGACGATATCATTCTGTATTTATGAATCTGAAGACTTTCATGCCGAAATTCGTGAGAAAGTTATGCAAAACATTTCAATTCGAAGAGGTTTGCTGAAGGATTTTGCAATTTTAAAAGAATCTGTTGTCTACAAAGAATATGAAATCCACTATGTTTTTATGGTCTGTTCCACAGATTTTCATGCAGTATTTAAAACTAAAAAAGGCAGTGGCGGAGAACCTCGAAGCAGTGAGGTGGCAGGGGCAGTGCTGAGCAAAGTGGGTGCTGGCCGCGAACCCACACGGAGAGCGGCAAGTTAAGTTTAAGATGAACACATCTCAAAGCATTGCAGTTTTGGACTTACTGACTTCTGCCTGAATGGAGATGTATACTCCGTTCCTGTTTCTTGCGAGGCCGGCTTGGCGATAGAAAACTCGGAATGCTGAAATTGCGGGTTGAAACCCATTGAAGAATTTATGTTAGCCTGGTGCCAATTAAATCTATCCACATGAGTCGAACTGTTCTCACGCTGACGAGTTTGCCGACTCTGGTGTCGCCCTCGTCATATGACCATAGTTTTAAATTACGAGGTTAGTGCCAATATAATCTTCGAGTAACTACAAAAAATACGGGGCATTTGTATTATAACTGAATAGTTATACTTTAAATGCCTCGTTTATTTTATATATTTATATTATATTCTTTCGTGTTTATTTTTATTATAATTTTTCTTATTTAATTGCGTTTGAAATTCCCAGAATGTAACTCAAATACAAAACATTTTCATCCCGTAAAAGTTTATGAACATATTCAAATGATTCCGATGGTATAAAATTTATTTCCTCATCACCATTCAAAGATTATTGACAACATTTAGCAATCTATTATTAGCATCTTCTAAAATCTTTTTTCCATTGTATTCTTGATGCAGAATGCTTAACCCTCTGACCGGGATATCGGCCATTATTATCGTTAAAGTACATGTTAAGTAAATGGGCATTCAAAAGATGTTCCGGGTAGAGGATAAACGTTGATTTATAAGTGGTATGCTATGCATTTCCGATAAGATGAGTCTTGAATAAAAGAAACAACGGAAAAATAAAATCTGAAATTTCCTACCCCAAAATTCAATAAAATGCACGTATAAGCACATTTCAATTTGATTTCAAATGAAAAAATTGTCATAAAATAATTATTGCGATGGATAAATTATGCCTTGGAATTTATTCTTGTATCATTTTCTCCGCGGATAGTTTACTTAAACTAAATTCTTGGCTTTTAAAATATATCTTTAATATCTGCAGTTGATTAAAGATTTATTTCTCTCAACAGCCGCGATTAAATAACAAACCAGCTGAAGTGTAAGATAAGTGCCTTTTTCTATCAGAATGAAAGTATAAATCGTTAAGCTTAAAACGCTTTGAAAATGTTATTTTAAACCTACCTAAAAAAGAGCCATATTTTGAAATCGAAGCAAAGATGAAATGTTTGTTTTGATTTTATTTATAAAAGTATCAATAGTTAATCACAGCTGCATTGTCCATTAAAATCATACTTATTATAAGAAATATGATCTTTCAAAACGGAAAAGTATTTTGATTCTTGTATGTAACCCATGAGCAGAATCAAATAATTCGATTATGTTTTACCTTACAGTGATAAGTTGTTAAAAGGTCTTAAAGATTAAGTAAAGAGGTTTTTTTAACAAAAGATGTATAAGGCTTCCTCTGACTAAATGTATCGTGAATCATAAATTATTCATCTAAAATACTATGATGTTAATGATGTAAAAAACAAGCAAAAACTGAAAATTTTAGTACCGATTAATTTTAAATTTTAGAAAAAAATGTTAGTTAAATGCAGGAAGATCAAACGAGAGAAAGAAATAATTCATATAAATAATCCTTAGTTGCAGCAATTTTTCGACTTCTTACTATATATTTAAATTCCCCAAATAATTGAAAACTCTAATTTATTTTGGGTTTTGCCCATTTAATTGAAAAACGCGACGTTTTCTTATGTATGTTTCAACTAAATCTGTGAATATACTTTAATAATAGAGATAATAAAAAGGCAACTCCAAAAGAAAATCCATTGAGAATGTATCATTTTCAGCCAATACATTTCTGTTCGAGATATCAATACCCTTTCATAAAAACAACTTAAAATGCAAGTGAGGCAAAAGATGCAAAATTAAGATGTCTTTTATCAATTCAACTAAATTAATAATTTCAGAATACTTAAGTTTCTAATCAACGACAGAATTTTCATGGTGAAATTCAAATAAAAGTTTTCACAGCACTGTTCGAAATGAAAAAATTAAAAATAATAATTATTTTATTTTATTTATAGAATATATCTTTTAGGTTATTTCAAAGCATGAACACCTCAGAAATATTACATCTTCAGAGATAATCATGAAGAGAACCCCATCCTACATAGGCATACGAATAAATCTTGAATGACCGGCCGCTGCGACGAAAACACTGGCACTGTGTCCAAACTCATTATAACCCCCAATACGAACAGCTTCTTGCGACGACCCCTCCTTTACAAGGGTAGGACTCGGCCCGTAGCGGGCCCTACACCGATCCGATTAGGCTGTGTCGACGTGGATATTTTAGGGGTACGACCTGTCATCAGAGATGGGCCCAACGATCCACACCACCTTAATTAGGCCCACCCTAGAAGACGCACAATGGAATCAAAAATTGAATTGGCTCAACATATTTGATGTGTACCATTTGATCACGAATTAACTTCATAACCAAAGCTATTAAAGGCAGTCTTGTTGTAGCGCAAATATATTTATGAAATACCACATTTACAATTTTTATTATGCAAAAATTAAAAATAATAGGCCTCAATAGCATATAAAGGCAAGCATATTCGTGCTGCATACACAAACGGAATTCATTAATGGCTTAAAATATTGTTTAATTTTTCTCCATTTAAAATGTTTTATGTACGGAAGTCTTTGCATAGAAACGAATAAAATTCGTTTCTTCTGAGCAAATAAATAAATGAATACACTTTTCTCTATAACAAGCTTTACTGTATTTTAATGAGCATTTTACGTCTATTGAAAATTTTCCATTACTGTTTAAGGCAAGCTTAAATAAAGTTGGTTAGTATTAACAATTTTCTGGCTTGACTATAATTTTATAGAATTAGGATTATTAGTAGAAGCGCTAACTAGATTAGTTATCAGGAAATCTTTGCTGTTAATAATCAGGATTAAATTACATTTTTTGCTCGTCTAAGACATAATTTTCAATCTTAGTTTCAGTTAAAATTTCGTATTTGTACCCAAAATAACCAAAATTAATTAATTTTTGAAGTTACCATCTGTAAAAGTAATTCAAGAGTACTTCTTTAAATTTTATTGGTATTATAAATAACTGCTGGTATTCTAGAAGTTTTCAACTTTTCATTATTGAATATCCACAAGGCATTTGAATTTTAACGTATAACAAACAACTAGTTTTATGGAATTGTTTCTGCATGACTTTTCGCATGTGAACATTCCATAGCATTATTTTGATAAGTATCTCCCGTATACTCCAAGCAATTTGCTTGGAAGACATATTCCACATCAATTCATTGCTTAGAATCAGTCTGCCATAATGAAAAAGCACTTCAGCACATATAATATCCATTCTAATTTTCTAAAATGTTTCGTTATTTCTTCCATTCAATCGTAAACAAATACTTTTTTGTATTTATTCTCTGAGAAAGTCTGTTTATTTCAGAAATAAACAATAAAATATGTTTTTGAAGCAAAAAGTTTAGAAAAATCAAAATAATCGATTGCTTATGTAGAATAATTTGCAAGCAATTCACATGAGAAATTTATTTTCAATGGTATTTATTATATCGATTTTTTTATAATGGAAAAAAAGTCCAAACTGTTTTTTATGTTATATAGAAATGAAGTAAAGAGAATAACAAGCAAAGAAAAATGCTTTTTGAAATGCGTAACAGAAAATTTTCATCAATTATACATCATTTTATTGAAAGATCGCATCATTGAGTACGTTTATAAGCTAACGTTGCATCAATTATAGTTTATAACATTATATAATAACATATAATGTTATAACATCGCATCAATTTTGTCTTGCTTCGTTGCTAGTATGCTCATGGCAATGCGTCAATAATATTGTAAGACTTAGAAGAAGCTTTATTTTACGAAATATAAAAAAAAATACATTGTTGGAATTAAATGTAAATAATATAAATAATTTTAATTATTCCTTCAGATACGAATCCTACTATTTCATCAGGTTGAAAGTCTCCCAGTTTTCTGATTATTCCGCGAGTTATACAGACAAGTGAATTTAGCTTATACTACTATTGTATTGAATTACATTGTACTTCTATAGTGTAGAGTAAGGCTACGAACAACATAGAAATCGCTTCTGAATCATTTCATATTACTTGGCAGACAATGCTATTATAAAATTGCATATAAATAGCAGATCGCTTCGTCGACACAGTGCTTGAACCCATTTGCAACTATTATAACGATTAAAAAAATTCCCACATTGGAGGGTAAATGACAGCAGTATATAATTAGAATCTATTTCACACCATTTTATAGATTTTAATTTTAGCACTAGGAATACAATTAATAGGAACCAGGAAAATAAAATTTTATCTAAAAATATGTAATAAAGTCTTATTTTAAACGTATGTAATATTTATTTTTTTTGCAGAGGAAATATATTTCGCTTTGTATTTCTAAATGCAGCATGTCTACTCAATAAAGCGCATACAGTTACATAAAACTAAATATAATTACTACACTCAAGCAAACCACATTTTTCCGACTTAAAAATCTTATCTACGAGAAATTTAATAATTTATATAATAAAAACAAGTTTATTTCATTTCAAAAAGTATGGGAAAATTCTTACATCAAACCCAAGTGAATGATGGCAAGAAATACATCCCTCATTTAGAACACTTCCACACACATTACTTCAGAGATATAAAGAAAGACCTGTGGGATTTATTTCGGGCTATTCATCAGAAATGACACATAATTATTATCTTAAATTTTTATAAGTTCACTCTTTGTCATTTAAGCATAAGTTAAAGCAACTGATTTTACTACGTGGTTTGGCATTAAATCACTCTTTAAGGAAGATAAAGATCATTTTTGACGTTTTCCATAAAATATATATTTTGTAGGTAAAATTGTTAATGTTATGATATGAATTAATTTAACCTATAACAAAGAAAATGCATGCTTATAAAATCTGGGAAACCAAGAATAATGAAGGAACGACGCGTATTTCTTTCCGTTTTAGCAAGTGCTCTATATCCCATTATTTTTCATGATCTTCAGATCATAATAATTGGTTTCGCATAATAGTTGTAGCTGATAAAATACGGTGTAATGTCTTTAAATGAATTTTATTCCCTTAAAACTAAAACACATCCCTGCCTGAAGATAAAATACTTTGGAATTCCAGAGAAAATCTTAGCAAGTATAAGTAGCATGCGGATCATCATGAAATTCTACCTTGTGGATTTTACATTCAGATGTTGAAAAAATTTCTGCATAAGCAATTATATTACTCTCGTAATTATTCCCCTTTTTTCATTTTATATAAATGGAGGTACTTCTGAACACAAAAAAATGCTCATTTCGCATATTTCAGGCTTTTAGTTACGTGCTTTAAAGTAAAACACACATA
>BGPR01013273.1:15505-35113 GCA_013235015.1 Araneus ventricosus
ATACATTGTTGACCGGAGACATTTTACGTCATCTTTTGATTTTTTCTAAATCATTTTTAGGTACAATCACTTCATATTTATTCACATTCACTTCAAAGAATGGAACGTATTATTTTATTTTTACTTACTTTCAAACAGAAAAAGAAATCTGACAATTACATTATAAATACGATAAATAAGTAAATGATATTCTATGCATGCTTTGTTTTAAGTGTAAAAAATAAATAAATTTATATTGGTTTCTGAGGAACGTTTTCAGCCAAATGACATATCAAAAACATATTCTGTGTTGAAAGCGGTTTTTCTTCAAGTTGAATCATTGACAATTATTCGCATCATTTAAAGTCAGATGAATTTTTTTAATAGTTATATTATTTCTTTAGGTTGCTTCTTTTTGCTTTCTCGTATACGAAGTATACAAACAGAAAGTATTGTAATCGTCAAAAAATTCCAACTCGAGATTTTGGCGAATCTCGACGTTTTAGACCTCCCTGAGTCCGAAAAACACAATTTTGGAATTATGTCTGTTTGTGTGTGTGTCTGTCAGTGAACACGATAACTCGAAAACTATTAGAGCTACGGGGATGAAATTTGGTATGTGGTTTTTAAACATAATTTGTAGGTTTCTTTCAAGTTTTGGACAAAATCCGTCAAAAGGAAGTCTGTCTGTTTGTATATCCGCCGTCATGTGAACACTGTAACTCAAAAACTTGAATAGCTGGATGGATAAAATTTGATACACGGTTTTGTCGTCATGAATGTAGGTCCGTATAAAATTCTGGACCAAATCCGTCAAAGAGTTGGCTGTCTGTCGGTCTGTATAATTTACTTTTGAAAAGAATCTGTTATCTCCACGCGCATGCGTACTGGAAGCAATCCTCTGTGCACACGAAAGCTATGGAGCGAATTACGTCAGTTTGTCCTTGAGGCGGCAAGAGCGGAAAATCGGTACGCATCTCTTTCAATTTGATTCTTTACCTAGATATTTTTCAATCACTATAATGAAAAACCTTCTGATAGTCATTGGATTCTGGGTAACAGTAGGTTCGATTTTTTTTAGCCATGCGGCGGAAGGGGAAATGGAACCTTTTTGGGGAAGTTTACGAGAAAGTTTAGGACAGAACACTCCCGCTGGTTGATTATAGTCATCAATGTATTTCTAGCAATCTATATGGGCACTTACACAAGCACTTTTGACTGTATTGCTTAGCGCATTTTCTTAGTTGTATACTGAGTTTGTTAAAATGTTGGGCAAAAAAATTACTTGATATAAAATTATAGATTTCTATCATTTTATGTTAAATATTTTTTTTCTGTTTTCTAAGGGTGAGAGAAAAGAAATAACCTATTAAAGTGAGTATTTTAACAATATGGCCAATTCTTCCCTACGTCACACGTGCATGGAAATATCGAATTTTTAAATTCATAAACAGAAATTAACTCACTCGGCAAAAATTGCTTGTAATCTATAAACATATTAAAAGTTCTACAATCTAATATTTGAATCAAAACAATGCGTTCCAAAAATAGAAGGTATCTTATTAAGTAGCAGAAGAAACAAAACAGTTGTGGACTCAAAAAGTTTAGTGGGCTCTTTAGTTTACATGCGTTAATTAAATTGACACTGGGATGTTTATGGTAAATATCTCTAGCATTCTTAAACCATCCAGTGGCGAATACAGGGGAAAGAAGCTATGGGGCTGCATCCCCCCCTTCAGAGCTGGACCAGAATTCTTTATTTTATTTAAAATCACAACAGCTACTTTTTCTTAATCTCCCTTTAAAAAGAGTGACAACATTTCTTCCTGGCTTTTGACATGTTCGAAAATTTTCCCGCTTTTGTAGTGTATTTGTAGCGTTGGCGCGTCCAGAAAAATGTTTTTGCTAGTTATTTCAATGTGTTTTTATTAAACTATCGAAAGTATTGTAGTATTCTTTGTAATTCTTATTGCCAGGTGAGTAAAGTCTGTAAAGTTAAAGTGTTTTGGTTTACATAAGCCATAAGGTTTGACATTCGTCACGACAATACAAAAATTTTTATACTCCGCCCCCCCCAGACCCAAATCCTGGACTCGCCGCTGAAACCATCAATATTTATTCATTAATATGCATCACGACTATGTTTGAGTTAATATTATTCATAATACGAACTATTCGCCTATCTTTTCTATCAAGGATGGTATGATATTTTTTACGATATTCCTATCCCTGTATTCTGCAATGCATACTATCGAGAGCTGACGTTCTTATGACCAATATTTTCTCTCTAATGTGATATGGAAAAGGATAATTAAATCACCTGTTACTTGTGAAATTTTTTATAAAAAAGAAGATATTTCATTATTACCAAGATATTCATTTTTTTCCTTGCTAAAAATTATCGTTTACTGGGTAAAATAGCTGGAAACCAATATAATACACAAAAAGCACAGGAATGCATTTTCAATAGCATCAAGTTTTATTCTTTATTCACATGCATCCATTCATCTCTTTAAACAAGATTTTAAAAGAAAATTCTCCCTTTTTAGCCATTGAAAATAACAGAATTTTACTCTTTCAATTTGCCGCTTATTTTGAAGCAAAAATATCGACACATAATCTTTACATTGGTGGCTTCATTTTTCAATGATTATTTCCAAAACGTGGTTCAAATCTGATGGAAATGCAACTTCTAGAGATTGAAAAAAAGAATTAATATATAATTCCCTAGGAGTAGGTGGAAAATATTTAAGATAAAGGCACTTTTTAACTTTTCATGATTTTGTCTCGTAGTTTTTATTTAAAAGACTTTTTTTAATAAGAAAACAGATACTTGTTTACCATGATGAAATTTTGTTGTCTTGGTTACCCTTTAATCAAAAAAGTACAGTCCATTTGTTTTGAATAATTATCTCTTTATAGTTTGACACATAGTTATTGAAAGAGGGGAAATATTTTATTTTGGAATACATTTCATGGAGAAACATTTTATATGAAAATAATCGTATTAGGGGCTGTCCATAAATGATGTCACACTTTGTTCAAGATTTTTGACCCCCTCCCCCCCTTGTCACATGTTACGCTATATTACATAAACATATATTTGCAGTTCAGAAACAAAGCACTACGTTATAGATCATATATCAAATTTTATTTTCAAATTTTAACTGTGTGTTTTAATGACATTTGTGAGCATAACAATGATAATGATTATATGTGTACTTATTTTGCTTAAAATAAGATTAAGGTTTACAACAAAAAACATAATTATTATACAATAGCAATAAAATATTAATATAAAAGAGCAATTGAAAACAGTAGTATTTTGGAATTTGATATATTTTGCTTTAAATCTTATCTTTACTTCATGAACACAAAATACTCTTAAACAGAATGAATTAAAAAAAAACGCCTCATTAAAATCAACCTGTTTGTGCTGCTACCAGTTCTACCACTCACCCAGGTGGGGCGACGTATCTTCTATTGGACATTTCAAGGGTGTGACAGGGGAAGGTTTTCTTCTACTGGTGAAGAATTTTTGCTGCTACCATATTCTCAGAACCTACCCTGAATGAATTTTTCGAAAAGAAAGGAATATAAGAGAGAAAAAAAATCACATGAAAGTTGTTTCAGCACCGATTAAAACAATACCCTCAAGTTCTGGTAATTTCAAAATAACTTCAAAATTTAATCTGCTGATTTTAAATGTTTTTATTTTAACCAAAATGTGTGATGTCACACTTCTTGTTACCCCTCCCTCCCCCTTGTCACAATTTCACGAACCCCCTCCCCCCCTCTAAGCGTGACATCATTTGTGGACGGCCCCTTAAAGAAAACCTGAAGGAAGGCCAATTGTTCTCAATGTCAAATGCATATAACTTAAATGACATTATTACTTTCATCATATAGTATTTAGCAAAGTAAATTGAGGTTCCATATGAACAGGAAAGACATTAGTATTTTAAGAAACTGTTAGCTTCAAGCTTCAAGATGTTCTTTTTTTCAGCAAAAGAATTGTGTATTCTGAAAAATTGTGTTTGGAAGAATTACAGACAGAGACAAAACAAAAACGCATGTAAAAATGGTTTCATTGAGCGAGTCATAGTTCATAGGAAAAAACAGAGATGTAGGCTTCTCTAATAGCTTCTGAAACCAAATCTCTGGCAAACTGACTGACCATCTTCATCACTGTAGTCCATGGGGTGACCATAGGAAGGACTGCCCATGGGGTGACCATAGGAAAGACTGCGTTCCTGAGCAGGGAGTGCAGCGGCGGTGAGCATGCTGGGGATGCGGAAGAGGAGCAAGAATCTGCTGCATATGTATAATGAGCGCAGTGTTCTTGTAGAAGAGGACTGGAGATTCTATCTAGATGGCGCTGCAGGAAAATGGCTGCCGCTTGTCCACAGTCCTGGTTTACATGAACGTATTTGCAAAGAACGAATTCATTGAAAGCGCTGGGAAAAAAAGTACCTTAAGGTTAGAAAGAAGGTTCATAGGGACACAAAAATCAAACAAATAAATAAAATAATTCAAAATTCGCGATAAGGCATCAATTGTTTTCTTTCATATTAGAACATTATCCAATCTTTAAAAAAAATAAATGCTCCCATTTATACTGAAGAAACGGATTGCATACATACTTCAAGAATGTTCTATTTCTAATGCTAGAAGACACACAATTATGTTTATCTCACAAAAAGGATTGAAGTTTTTTGTTACATTAAGGATACGGAAACTTAAAAGTGAATTTCTCCAGCTATGCAAGTCTTGAAAAAGTAATTCAATCTCAATTCGTTTCTAGATTTTCTCAGAATTTTTCAGAATCACAGAGCGTGTTTATCCTGTCATAGGTTTAAGCTGATGCTTGCGTGGAATTCTGTCAGTGCTCCGATTCGTGTCAGAACCACTGCCAAGATCGATTCCTTCTCAAAATTTGTGAGAGCGAGTGAATTCGCCTTTTATTAAATATTATTATGAATCTCTCTATATAAAAGGCAATGTTTGTGAGTGCGCGATGTTTAGACGAAAAATATTGCACTTACAGCTCTGAAAACTGGCACACAGGCAGCACTAATGGTGACTCAATGCACCTCGAAGCCCGAATTTTAAAATTCAAAATCCACAAGTTTTTAATTTAATATTTTGTAGTATTTTGGGTGATTTTTCGTACTTATTTCTCCATTGCATTTTTTTAATAATCGTAACAAGAAAATAGATACACCATAAGAAAGAACAAACGATTTTCTTTCTAATGAAGTTTATTTTAAATGTCTAAAAGTTTATTTTAAACGAAAAAGTTGCCGTACAATATTTTCTAATTTTAATAAACTTTTAAAGATACTTCTTGGCATAATTTACAACAATACTTTTCATTGTTGCAACGCAATTCAAACCGTTTTCATTGTTTAAACAAATATTTAATTGCGTGTTTCTCTTTCATTGCTGAAAGCTAAGTTAATGTATCTCTCTCTGTAGAAAATGCAATGTCTTTGTGTGCGCGCGCGAGCGATGTTTAGAAGTAAAATATTGCACTTACAGCCCTGAAATTTGGCACACAGGTAGTACTAATGGTGACTCAATGCACCTCGGATTTTAAAATTCAATCTAGAAAATCTTATATTTAATATTTTGTGGTATTTTGGGTGATTTTTCACACTCATTTCTCCATTGTATTTTTTTCTAATAATCGCTACAAGAAATAGATACATCATGAGAATTCGATAAATTTATGTTGAATTTATAGTTTAACAATACAGCTAATTTATCTTTAAATAGATACATCATTTAATTTCGTTTTTAAAACTTTATTGTATGTCATTCTGGGATTTTTTTTTATTTTGTTGAAGTCATTGTGTCACGGGCAACGCCGTTCTAGTATTTAATAAAATAAAGTTCTGAAGACAATTTTTCTTTTAGAGTGGGTTCACTGCTCACACACTGAAAGCCACCAAGGTGAATGTCGTACACAGAACAGAACAGAACACCACTTCATGCCCCTGCGACTGTAACCTTTTGGTTATTTAAACAGTGTGAAGTGTGAAGGGGGGTAGAGGATGCCTCAAAATACCTTCCAACCAAAATCCACTTCATTAATGACTCAGATCAGTAAAGTTGCTAAGTGATATTCCAGGAAAGAGATTTATAAACAAGAATTTATTTCACGGTGCAAACATGAAATTGTCGTTTAGAACATTAAAAAAATATTTAAATCAAAAATGAATCTGCAGATAGACACATCTCGTATCAGGAAAGTTATCGTACACAAATATCCTTGAGCGAGAAGAGGAACTCATTCAGTGCGAAGCCAAAAGTACCATCGGTACATTTAGATTAGAGTAGCTGATGATTAACAAGTCGCGTGCAACTTCAGATGAAGGGAATCCGTTGAAAAAGGCTCCAACTCCGTTCAGGCAGAACGGCTGTCATCAGTGCTATCACACAGAGGCTTGTACATTACCGATGTGGGGTGGCTTTATGCTGCTGGCATTCTCTCTCGGTCTTGGTCTGGACTGGACTGCGGAAATGAAGAAGGCACTTCTATATATATCTGGATAAATAGTGCGCGCGCAGAGTTGCACCTATTTAGCATCCTTCATGTAAGAATAAAAATTCCACCTGCCGCCTCATGACAAAGTGAGAGGTGAAAAATGTAAAGGTTCGAGAGGCCGCCACAAGTGGAAGAGACATCTGAAGACGCTCCTTAACTGTCTAGCCAAAAATGGCGAAGGCAGAGAGATGGAAAAGGTAATGTCGTACGCAAACAGCAGCTAGACTTTTTGGGAAATTTTAATGAAAATTAATCGCTCTAAATTATTCAGAGCTTTTAAAGAGCATGTCCATCCGCCGTTTGGTCCGCTATCTAATTCTAATTAAAAACTTCTAAGTTTCGGTGAACCTCACCTTTACAGGTTTTGACTTTTGATAGTATCCCGATCGACAATTCTCCTCATTCATAAGATGCCGCGGTCCTTACGTATTAACGCCACCGCAGCTACAGATTTGGCGGTTTTTAAGTACCTCCAATCTCTTTATTGGCGCATTACCGCCAATCTGTAGCTGCGGTGGCGTTAATACGTAAGTACCGATGCCACAAACGACCCCAAAACTACTGATGAAGTCGAATCGCCACCTTACACAGTAACTTATAAATTATCCCTTCCGGTAGTTAAATGAATTGATAAAAATACAGGGTGTCCGAGAATTGTGGCACGCATTTCAAAAATTAATAATAAAAAATGGTACTTTTTCGTTAGCCGGGCGCAAGCGAAAAATCGCCAAATAATATAGAATTCCACCAAATTTCTTACAACCATTCTCTTGGCGACTTGGCTCGCGTTTGGTTCACAATTGGCGACATTTGCGCCCGGCTAACGGAAAAGTACCTAAAAAAGCCTTAATAATGTTACAACTACGTTTTTATTAACCCTCTGACTACTAAGAGTTCCCAAAATCTGAGTACAGTTGTATACGGGAGTTTGCTTACTAATTGATCTGTGGAATGGATTCGTCCGCCCCGTTCCCCCTTTTCTCCTCACTACGGGTGGTGGGATATATGAATGGCAGGCCTTTAATCTCTTTAATGGCCACTCGCCCAACTGCCTTCTCCCCCTTTTCGGAACAGCAACCGGCTGAAATCCGGCCCACTAGTATCGCATGGCCGATTACGGGAGTCTTAGGACTCAGAGTGTTAAATGAGAGCGAATTTCAATTTTTTTTTTCAGATGGGAAAGGAGCTATTACGGTCTGGCTAGGTGGCCGTAAATTATTGAAAATCTCCCATTTTTGACAGCCATTATCTGCGAAACTATTAAAGCTAGAAGAAAAATAAAAGCGTGTATTTGTGGAGAATTTTACTCTCTTTAATTTGATAATTCACATACAGTGTGAAGACTGAATATTTTTTTGATATATTGAAGAAAAACTAAAAAAGGAAACCAGAAAACGCGCATCTGCTGATCGGTAGCCATTGCGTACGGAATTCTGTCTCTGTAGCAAATTTAGACAGCCGTAATGCCGCGTTACCTATCTGAAAAAATTTTTTTATTTGCTCCCTCATTTAAAAAAAAACCCGTAGTTGTAACACTAAAATAAAAACCCTAATAATGTTACAACTACGGTTTTTTTAAATGAGAGCACATTTCAACTTTTTTTTCAGATAGGAAATGCGCTGTTAGGTGGTATAGGTGGCCGTAAATAATTGAAAATCTCCCATTTTCGACAGCCATTATCTGCGAAACTATTAAAGCTAGGAGAAAAATAAAACCGTGCATTTGTAGGGAATTTCACCTTCTTTAATTTGTTGATTCACTTGTAGTGTGAAGACTAAATATTTTTTGAGATATTCAAGAAAAACTAAAAAAGGAAACCAGAAAACGCGCATCGGCTTCTGCTGATCGGTAGCCATTGCGTACGGAATTCTATCCCTGTAGCAAATTTAGAACGCCGTAACGCCGCGTTACCTATCTGAAAAAAAACTTTTATATTTACTCTCATTTAAAAAAACACCGTAGTTGTAACACTATCAAGTTTTTTAAATTAATTTTTGAAACGTGTCCCACAATTCTCGGACACCCTGAACATTCGCACTTAAAAGAAGTGATTCGTTTGAAATTATGCGTGACTTTTCCGCTCACCAGCAAGATTCCCTGAGTCTGTGGTCCACGTCCTTCTTCTCGTCCACCTTCTGCGACACTTGGACGAGATGTCTGTAGAAAGGGGCGCACCTGTCCTCCGACAGCGTGACGTTCCGGTAGCAGGGGGAGTGTTCCAGGTAAGCTGCAATGGGAAACTAAATTGAAAAAATGCACTCTGAAGTACAGTGTGTCCGTAAAGTCATGGTGCAAGGCACATCTCAAAGGTACTGGAATCTTCTCGATATTTCTATTAGGAGAGAAGATACACTTGAATGTACTAGATAATTTGTTTAGATTTAATTTACTAGATAGATATTTCTTGCGTTCTTTTCTTTTACAAAGTTATTAATGGTTCAATTGATTGTATTGATATTATGAGCTCAATAGATTTCGCCGTGCCCGCCAGATTTTTAAGAAACCAGAGTTCCTTTCCAAATTTAGATTCAAAATTTAATTATACTAACAGGTTCTCGTTATATAGGTTTTATAAAATTTTTAACACGTTCTCTGATGAACTTGACATTTTTAATATGTCTCTCGGTGCTTTTAAGTCGAAATGTTTGCATCTTTTAAATACATGATACGTTTTATTTTGCCTTTCTACAACATTTTAGATTTTTATGCTATTTGATTTTCCGTGTTCTTATGTATTCGACCAGTTTTTTGGCGCCGTGTTTGATTTATTTTTATCTTAAGTGTTGCATTTTTTTTTTATCTCAAGTGTGTATTTACGTTATTAAACTCATGGTGTGTTTTTATTAGACTCGGTATTTGCGTGTTTTGACTTTTTGACCCTTGCTTTTTGGAAATGAACTTTAAATTTTTTTTAAAAATACGGCTTTTGGTGTCATAGTGTGTTTTAAAGTTTTGTGATTATATGTTTTCTTTTTTAATTATACATACGTTTGCATAAGTATTTTTTTATTTTTTATTTACTCATCGTGACTTTTGTTCTTTGTGTGTTTGTCAGCACTCTGTAAATGGATTTTTATCTGTAGTGTGCTTTTCTTTAAATAAATAAATAGATAAATAAATAATTCCATGTGACGCCACGGCCTGCCGGGGGAAACTATATAAGGAGAGCGCTTGGACGACGGAGTGTGTGTTGATCGACTGGGATCGCCTTGGAGAGCGAACGTCTTTGGAGTTCTACCCGCTATGCGAGCTAGTAAGCTGTTAGACGCCGAGCGGTAGGTGTGTTGATCCATTGGGAACGACTTTAGAGCTGCGTCTGCAGTGCGAGCTAGGAAGCTGGTGAGCTGAGCGCTATTGAAAGTGCAGTTATTGTCGCTACTATTTATTTTCTGACTGTTTGTGTTGTTAAATACCAAAGTGCTGAACTGTTATTACTTGTGAATTGGTGTCTGTTTACATTGGTAATCTGTGCAAGAACTATTGTTTCCTGTACCTGTGCTACGTGTTTTCCTGCATATTTGTAAATAAACTTTCATTCTGCATTATCCTGCGTGTTGGACTGTTTACACCATACACCACAGTAAGACTTTTGCAACAGTATGCAGTTCCACAATTTCCAGAAGTTGTCATCTTCCAACAGGACGGCGCTCCTCCAAACTACGGCAACATTGTTCGTGAGTTTCTGGATGCAACATTCCCCCAGCGGTAGATAGGCAGGAGTGCTGTCATGGCATGGCCACCACTATCCCCGGACATAACGCCATTAGATTTTTACTAGTGGGGTTAGGTGAAGCAACATGCGTACAGTGAAAGCATCAACGACATTAATCATTTGAAACAGAGAATCACGGACGTTATTCGCTCTGTTACACCAGACGTCCTTACCCGTGTGTGGGAAGAACTGGGCTATCGTTTAGATGTGTGTAGGGCAACAGATAGAGCCCACATCGTATCCTGGACAACTCTCCAGGTATGCAAACCTGGACAGTTTTTCTTTTATTTGGTGAAGATGCCACCTGTCTATCTTGTTCGTTGCTTTCCTGTGACCGGTCAAAAGTGCACCATGACTTTACGGACACACTGTACTTGCTGCTGTGAAGTACCGAATGTACATTTTTTTAATTTTTACTACTGAAGACAAATATAATTTTCTTCGAGGTACCCTTTTCTTATTTTCTTCCAAATAGGGTAAGTAGAGGAGGGGCATCTGTTTTTGAAATTAAGTCCTTCCTAATATCCTTAACCCTCTCATTCCGAGCGAGGCGGGGTAAAAATTTCCTCTTAACAGCGACGAAGGCCGGTCTGAGGCGGTTGCCTTCTTTTGAGGGGAGGTGAGGTTCTGAGATCGCTTAGAAGGTAAGCGCCATAGGGGGATTCAATTATCCTTGCAAACTTCAGCCCATTCCCGCGCGCCTTTAGGAAAGGTTAAAGCAGGGGTGCGGTGTTGGGGAAAATGACCACCCAGGTTGGGAGAGTCCAATTCATGTCATTTCCTCCCAAAAACTCCCGGTCTTAAAGGAGCTAGAAGGAAAAAGTCGCCTCGGGATTAAAGAGTTAAAAACCAAAAAGTTATTATTCATTTTGTTTTTGTGCTCCAGTTTGTTTTTTAGTTAAGATGCATTACATTTTTGCTCTCGACTTTGAACGGAAAAAAAGTTTACTACCCATTTTCTCCAGTGTGGGGCAACCCAGATAGCACGTAAGTTTGCAGCAAGTTTGATTTTGGCTTGTCATAGCAAATTTGACGCTTCAAATTTGAAGCGAACTTGTAGCAAATTCGCCGTGACAACTAGCGCCACCTTCCTTGCATTGCAAGTCTGCTGCAAGTTCACCGTGACAAATAGCGCCACCTCCTTTGCAATGCAAATTTGCAAAACAGGCTTGATGCAACGATAGCACAAAGAGATAATTATCTTTGTCTCTGTTTAAAAAAAAACATCCGATTTTTAATAGCATCTCCTAGACCGTCCTTCCTTTTGTTAATTCAATTAATCAATGATAATTTGTAAAAAAACTAACTTTTTTTATAAAAAAAAATTTGAAACATTTTCCATCTTTTTACTAAAAGATTTTACTTTAAAGAAAACTATATCGCCTTTTTCTTAATGTTGAAATTTTAATATTTATAAACAAAATTAAACCGAAAAAACAGTTAATGTTTGTTGAAAAATAATAACTTATACATTTTGTCCCATTTTAAAGTAATTACTCTTTTGAACTCTAATTTCATAATTTATTCTACTAGCAAAACGTAGTTATTAGCAAAAATCGCTCTCTCATTGACTTCAAATGATATTCTCAAGTCAAAAAATCAATGAAGGCTGGCCGAGTGGTATAGACGTCAGGCTACCAACCGATAGGTCGCGAGTTCTATCCCGGGTTATGTTCGTACTCTGTTTTTGCTATAATTTGCAATGACTTTGCAGTGCAAGTCTGCTGCAAATTTGCTGCAAACTAAAATTGCTATCTGGGAATTGGGTGGGTCTCTGTAAGGAGGCACAATGGACACATGTCAAAATGAGTAGGCAAACGTGTGTTAAAAAAGAACCTTTAAAATATATCTTTACACGTGTTGGCACGATCTCACCCCACCTGGCATAATTTCATTTCAATCTGCTATCCAACGATGAGAAGTTCTAGATAAAGTTAGCTCATAATCAAACTCCCCTCCGTTGTTAAGTCAAAATTGTTAAATCTCTTGATGAAGCAAATGGTATGGAATTAATGTGCTATATTGAACGAGAACTGGTGGGCCTCTCTACACAATTTCAGACTTGGAATTAAGCTGTGACTCAAAACAATTTTGAATCTGCAAGACGGATTCTTTCCTACTTTTTCCAACAGTACTTTTTATTCAAATTGTTTACAGTGGCGGATTTTGTCAATACCAGGCCACAGGCTAAAAATCGCTTTGAGGTCCCCTACTCCTACCCAATGTCTAAAAATCGGCGTCGTTTTAGCACAACGAGGTAAATTGAATAGGTTTTGAGGCCCCTAAATTCTCGAGGCACGAGGTGAGCGCCTCTAACACCTGTGCGAAAAACCGCCACTGATTGTTTAGTTTTCCCCCATTTTTCATATAAGATTTCTTTTCTACTATTGTTTTTCGGTTGCATCTGCATTTTGCGAGCTCTGGATACAATGTACTATTGTTATCGTTATTCGATTTCGACGCATTTTTAGCTTTTTTTGCTTCTAGGTGTTTTTGATTTAGTTGTTATACTCTTTTTCTCCTGAGTTTTTTTCAAAATAATTAAGTCATATAAAATTATTTCTACGATCATATCAGCGTGAAAAGAATGATTGGCCTCGTCTCGATAATTTCTGTGCAAACACTCTAAAATTGACCAAATTTAAGCGGTGGTGACCTGTTACGACAACGCAAGTTATTCATTTATTTTCGTTGAAAGTTAGCGGTATTACTTAGATAGAGGATTTAATTACAGGGACTCATTGAAAAAACTTTTCGAGAGGACTGATAAGAAATTTGTAAGACTCGATTAGTAATTAATGGACTAAAGTAAATTTTAAGTGACACTAAAAGTAAATTTTCCTTATTTTTTGAAGAAACATTTCATTTGAAGTCAATTACTGCAATTAATTATTCAGGTTAATTTTGGCTTTCATTTTCTTCAGCAATAAGGATATGATAATTAATACTTACATAAAATGATTGGCTTCTTTCTTACTTATGTAAGCGATCACTCTATGTTTATTTTAATAATGCTGTTTCCCATGAGTTTACAAGTACTTCCGGTGTCCCACAGGGCTCTAATCTTGGACCTCTGCTTTTTATTTTATTCATTAATGACCTTACTTGTGTTTTTAAGTACTCTGAACGCCTTTTATTTGCTGACGACTTGAAATTGTTTGGTTCAATACGTTCCGATTTAGATTCTGTTCTTTTACAAAGAGATCTTGATTGTCTTTTTAAGAGGTGCATAGACAACTGATTACACTTGAACATTGAAAAATGTATAGTGTTCTTAGTTACACTCGAAAGGCTCAACTCCTTTCCAAATTTAGATTCAAAATTTAATTATATTAACAGGTTCTCGTTATATATGTTTTATAAAATTTTTAACACGTTCTCTGATGAACTTGACACTTTTAATATGTCTCTAGGTGCTTTTAAGTCGAAATGTTTGCATCTTTTAAATACATGATATGTTTTATTTTGCCTTTCTACAATATTTTAGATTTTTATGCGATTTGATTTTCCGTGTTCTTATGTATTCGACCAGTCATAGTGTGTCTTAAAGTTTTGTGATTATGTGTTTCGTTTTTAATTATATATACGTTTGCATAAGTTTTATGATTTTATGTATTATTTGATTTCTAAGGCATATATTTTTTTATTTTTTATTTACTCATTGTGACTTTTGTTCTTTGTATGTTTGTCAGCACTCTGTAAGTGCTCTCTGTAGTGTGCTTTTCTTTAAATAAATAAATAAAAATAAATGTGCTAATATAACCTTCTTGTATAGTTCCTGGAACACAGAGCTCCAGTAAAAACTGTCTAGCGCCTGCCACTACTTGGTTGAACACTTTCCTCTGAGTTGACGTGAAGCAATTTCTCATGTGTTCATCCACACACAAGAAACTTTCTTTCAAGGTTCTGAAAATAAGGAGAAACATAAGAAAACTTATTTATATATTGTTACATTAAAACAGAAATATAAAGAGTAATATCGTACTGGTACATCAAAAGAATTATAAAGAGTAATATCGTGCTGGTACATTAAAAAACAAATGCAAAGAGTAATATCGTACTGGTACATCAAAAGAATTATAAAGAGTAATATCGTAATGGTGCATTAAAAAAGAAATATGAAGAGTAATATCGTACGGGTACATTAAAAGAATTATAAAGAGTAATATCGTACTGGTACATTAAAAAAGAAATATAAAGATTAATATCATAGTGGCACGTCAGAAGAAAAATGCAAACATGCTTTTGTGTTATCGTGTTCACATGCACACGGGCGCTCAGAAATAGTTCCAAAATTTCTTCGAACTCAGGAATGTCTAAAACGTTGAGATTTATCAAAATCTCGAGAAAGAATTTTTTTTACGATTGCAATAGTTTTTCTTGCGAAGGTAAAAACATACAAAAATGATTCGTGAAATTCTTCCAGTCAAAGTTTTAGATGATTCGTGAAATCCTTCCAGTCAAAATTTTAGACACGGATCAGACTACGTAGAAATGAGCTTGACTTTCAAAAGAGTTTTCGAAGTCAATACGGCGAATGCGGATTACACTGAGACCTCAATTGCATCTTTTAAAATTACAATATGTGCACTTTTCTTAGAAATGATAGCATCTTGTTCTTCTGTCTAAGGCCGAAGTGGCCTAGTGGTAAGGTCGTAGCTTCGGCCGGACGGTTCAAGTTTTGAAACCCGATTCCACTGAAGATTCACCAATTGCGCGTTAAATCATGTGTGGTGCATCAAACGTCCTCTCACTGGTGGGGTGCTAAAATTTGGAGAAGGGGCGGGGGCGGTGGCGTTTTTTATTGCGTTTTTTTATACTGCTTTTTTATATATATTTTGATGTAAGAACTGATAAGAAATTAGATCTGTTTCTTAATGTATATTTCACTTTGTCTCTAAATTTTTATAAGCATGTTTCCCATTTATTATTGCAAGTACAGTAAAGCTCCGTTTAGACGTTTCTCATTTATGCGTCGTTTGCATTTATACGTCGTTTCACCAGTCTCGATTCATTCGTATCCATTGTAATGATAAAGTACTTCGTTTATACGACACAAAGCTTCTTTTATATGTTGTTTTCCCCCGTTCTTAAATGTGATATTTTCTTCCTTTCTAGGATTTTAACTGTGATAAAGATACCATGACTTTTAAATTATTCGCAATTGATGAACTAATAGAAGGTAAATTATCTGGTGCTAATTTAAGAGATGATGAAGAAGTTATTCCACCTTTCTTTAAAGAGAGAAAGTTACAAAACTTCGAACTTATTTCTTTTGTCAAAATAATAGGTTAGGTTATATTAACATCCCGTTTTGAAGCAACAAGAGGGCTATTTAGGGACGGACCGCGTAATTTGGAATCGCAGTCAGATGACGAGGACGACACCTGAGCTGGCATCCCCCTCTCCAACCTTCCGCGCCGCACCAACGGGAGGACGTTTGGCCGCTACGTATGATTTAGCACCCATGCACGGCAAATCTTCAGCGGAATTGAGTTTCGAGCCTGCGACCCTCCGGTCTGGAGGTCGAGACCTTGCCACTAGGCCACCGCTGCCCGTCAAAAGAGTAGCGAAAAAGCATTCAATATATTCGATTCATAACCATGTATTTAATACAGACAATCAGCACCTCAGACGACAGTTAAAGCCTATTCTTTTTAATTAAACGCGTACCTGTACGCACATAAATCGTATAAGATATGTATAATTAGTACGCAAGATATGCAATAAAGGTATAATTTTCCTCTCCTTTATTACAAATGTTTAATTTAGATATTTAATTATTAATTTTCATACTGTGAATACAGTAAAACCTGTACTAAACGGAATCTAAAGGGACTAGAAAATTTTTCCGTTTTAGACAGGATTCCGTTCCATACAGGGCTCATTAGCATATGAGTATTTCCGATATGGGGCCAAATATTTTTTCCGCTTAAGACAGGATTCGGTTTCTTACAGTGTCCGTTTTAAACAGGTTTTACTGTACTAATACTATTCTTAAAAACTTAAAATTAATATTTTAAAATGAATTTGCATTAGTAGCATTACATGTGTAATAATCAAAGTCGTTTAGTAAAATATCGATTATACGTCTTTTCATTTATACGTTGTTTCCGTCAGTCCCTTGAAAGAAGTGTAAACGGTGCTTTACTGTAATATAAACCAGTGGGAGTGGCCTCCCCTAAACTTTCTCGTATACTGATCAAAAATTTGTCACTTCCCCTCCCCTTGCGTGGATAAAAAAAAAAAAAATCGAACCTACTGTAATCCAGAATGCAACGAATATCAGAAGGTTTTTCATTGACGATTATAGTGATAGTAAAATATTTAAGTAAAGATTCATATTAAAAGAGATGCCTATGTATTAAAACTTAGCAATATTTATTTTCCATCACACTCCAGCAAGATCCGCTATTATACGAGCGAGCGAAAACAAAACAGGAGATAAAACATATCTATCACAAACTCCGTCTCAAGGACAAACTGACGTAATCCTCCCGCTAGGTACCAGAGAGTGCTAAGTACGCATGCGTATGGAGATCAGTTTTGAAACGAATGCTTAACAAGTATACGATTATACAGACCGACAGACAGTCAACCCGTCGACGGATTTGGCGCAAAATTTTATTCGGACCTACATTCATGACGATAAAACTGTGTACCAAATTTTATCCATCTAGCTATTCAAGTTTTTGAGTTATAGTGTTCGCATGACTTCGGACAGACAGACAGACAGACTTCCCGTTGACGGATTTTGTCCAAAATTTGAAAGAAACCTACAAATTATGTTTAAAGACCACATACCAAATTTCATCCCCGTAGCTCTAATAGTTTTCGAGTAATCGTGTTCACAGACAGATATAATTCCAAAATTGTGTTTTTCGGACTCGGGGAGGTCTAAAACGCGGAGATTCGTCAAAATGTCGAGTTCGAATTCTTTGACGATTACAATACTTTCTCTTTGTACACTTCGTATACGAGAAAGTAAAAAGATTGAGAACGTTCCCAATTAATCATATAAATTTTATTTCCCCTTTTGGGATCATTATCATTATTTTAACACTATCTTTATCTACTATTTTCATAGAAATAGAGCTAATTTTAGAAGTGACAACTTAGACATATGAAAGAAAAAGCGAAACGTAAGGAGGAGGAAAACAGCGTGCTCCATCGGGGCACGCAGGGGCAAAGGCTACAGAGTTGACCGATAAAATTGTTTTTCTCGGTCGCTCCGAGAAGCTGAATAAATAAAAACTTCGCTCGTGTTATTCAAAGTCGGTCATCTCTGTTTCAAATATTTTTGCTTATATAAGTGTATGGAAAGTATCTCTTTGTAGCATCGGTGGTTCAGTGGTAGAATGCTCGCCTGCCACGCGGGCGGCCCGGGTTCGATTCCCGGCCGATGCATGTTTTATTTTAATTTTTTAAAATTCTTTTAAAGTTTCTATTCAGTTTAAAGGAAAATAAATGTAAAGCAATTCCCTAAATTATGCATATGAATACACACTTTAATAAGAAGGTAATTGCTTTATGCAATCCTGGAAAAAAGTATAGAGTCGCAAAAATGCATGACATAAGACTAGAAATTTATCTCATAATTTTGTGAAATCTAAGGATACTTCGTGATATAATGAAATCACGGCAAAAATAAGTTTAGGTTTAATTACATTATGTAAAATTTTTTAAGAAATTATTGCAATTACAATACAGTTGAAGTTGCAAAAAAGTATAGAGTCGATATGATTTATTCTTTAGTAAGAGATGTTGGAACTTCATTTTTCTATTACTCGTATTAATAGTCGATTCATAGAACCAGAAAGACATTGGGAGGTATCCGGGGCAATTTTATTTCAGCAATTTTCACTTTCTCGTATACGAAGTATACAAAGAGAAAATATTGTAATCGTCAAAAAATTCGAACTCGAGATTTTGGCCAATCTCCACGTTTTAGACCTCTCTGAGCCCGAAAAACATAATTTTGGAAGTATGTGTGTCTGTCTGTGAATACGATAACTCAAAAGCTATGAGAGCTACGGGGATGAAATTTGGTATGTGGTCTTTAAACATAATTTGTAGGTTTCTATCAAATTTTGGATAAAATCCGTCAACGGGAAGTCTGTCTGTCTTCCGAAGTTATGGGAACGCTATAACTCAAAAACTTGAATAGCTAGATGGATAAAATTTGGTGCACAGTTTTATCGTCATGAATGTAGGTCCGTATAAAATTTTGGGCCAAATCCGTCAAAGGGTTGACTGTCTGTCGGTCTGTATAATTTACTATTGAAATCAATCCGGTATCTCCATGCGTATGCGTACTTGAAGCAGTCTTCTGTGCTCGCGAAAGGAGCGAATTACGTCAGTTTGTCCTTGAGACGGCAAGAGTGAAACCTAGAAGTGTTCGACAGATATGCGTTTTAATCGGCAGGCATAGCTTTGAATTTGATTCTTTACCTAGATATTTTTCAATCACTATAATGAAAAACCTTCTGATAGTCATTGGATTCTGGATAACAGTAGGTTCGAATTTTTTTAGCCACGCGGGGAAGGAGAAACGGCATCTTTTTGAGGAAGTATACGAGAAAGTTTAGGGGAGCATGCTCCCGCTTGTTCTATTTCTACTATTAATAGCCGATTCATAGAACCAGAAAAACATTGGGAGGTATCCGGGCCAATTTTATTTCCGCAGTTTTTTTATTGTGGTTTTTAAATTAGACTTGCTTCTCTACTGTCGCGCATTCGTGCAAACATATCGAGCCAGAATGAGAGAAAGTTTTCACATTGGATTCAGGTCGGGATTCCGAGATGGCTATTGAAGAGTTCTTACGAAGAATTTGTAGGAGATGCTGCTTTCATCTAGGATTTTGTGGAGTAGAAATATGCACAGATGCTTTGTTTTGTTGAAATGTTCAATCTCCTGATGTAATCAGGGGAGAAATCGGCAACAAATTATCTGCAAGAATGTCCTGATATAACACTGAATTCAATTTGTTTTCAACGAAAACAATTTGAGTTGTACCACCAGCGGCAAATGCGACCCAAACCATGACAGACCACTCTCCGAATTGTTCTTTATGCAGATCATACCAGTAAAAGTTAAATCCGTCTAAATCATTTAAATAAAACATTTTTTCGTCCGAAAACACAACATCATTCCGGTTGGTGCCAGCCGTTAAATGTTCAGGGCAAAATTTTATAAGTGAACCAATATGCCTTTTAGAAAGTGGAGATTTTCCTTTCAACTTCTTTTACACAGCATTAGGATCTTATTTTTCAATTAACACAGGTCAACTGTATCTCATCTTTAATTTGCGCTAAAAACATTTTTTCCTTGAAGGCAGCCTCTGGATCTGCCCTTCTGGCCTTGAA
>BGPR01013274.1:8193-29600 GCA_013235015.1 Araneus ventricosus
CCCCCAACCGGGGGTACCAGAATAGACCCTTACGTTCTAATAACATCCGGTTGAGAAACTACACAAGGCCTTTTTGGGGAAGGACCTTACAGTTTTGAACCTTTTTTAATAGACAAGGATTGACATCCGAGGAAGTAACTCTATCTCCGAATCCCCGCAGAAACCAGCAGGAGGGAATTTGACAGTTGACATCAGTAATCAGATGTAACGTGTTTCTAAATCCACACACACAACGAATCGTTGGTGAAGTTGGTCGGGTTCCGTTCCCGTAGCCTAGACCTTACCGCCAAGCCACCGCTGCCCAGAGTCAGATGAAAACGATGACCTCGAAATTGGTAACTCGCTCTCAAAATGTTCACTTCATATGTATGAGGAGGTATATTAGCATCCCAAAAAATGAAGCAATCGCTATAAATTTAGAGGTAGAAACATTAAACTTCCCCGCAAGAAGCTGATATAATAAAACGGAGCCGCGATGGACTGATGGTAAGACCTTCTAGTTCTCAGGAACTAGAAAGCACCTTAGGATCCCGATTACGAGGAAGACCCATCGAGTATGTGGACCTGGTGCACTTTAAATCTTGTCCAGGGCCAGACGCCCTTCACTGATGTGGGGTGGAAGTCTATGGAGGGAGGTGCCAGCTCATCCGCAGTCCTTGTCATCTGACCACGGTTGAAATTTATCCGGCCCAAAAATAGTCGTGGTGCTATTTCCATGCGGGACGTTTATATAACTAAACTAAACTACACTTGTTCAAAACAGACTGAACTACCCTCTACCACGTGACTTTCTGACTTTCCATCAAGTCCGGACTTGCTCTTCCAGAGGGCGTTTCGGCTTACCTCGAAACTGAAACTAAAAATCTTGATGTGAAACTGAAACTTACGCCATTACTGATCTCTTCTAATCTTTTGCTTCAAGCTTCATGTACCTGTGTTAGTTCTGTGTTGTGATTTAGGTGTAATTCAGTCAATATAATGCTTTTTTCTATTTGAAGCATGATTCAGCGTGTCTTATTCCGTCGTGCGTGATTCAATCTAATGGATTAACAAAGTTTATTGCAGATTCGGCGCAAGCTCTCCCCGGGTCGACAGAAAAGGTAGGATCTTTTTGATATTCAATTTGATTTGAATAAATTCTTACCAATTCTGAATAAAAATAAGATTAATTTCTTGACAACACTAAACTGATAAGCTGTTACTAATTCCGCCTGGCTACCAGCAAGCAATAGAGTCCATCCATGGTCCCATTATGCAGCCGTCTCTGCTTCGACACCAGAGGACCGAGGGTTCGAGACTCAATCCCACCGGAGATCAATTGCATAGGTGGGCCAGAAGCGCATTTAATCTGTATTGGTGAAACTTCTTCCGGCTGGCTGAAAGTATGGAGGAGGGAGGGAGAGGGTTGGTGGTTTCGTGGCTGGCCCCGAAATAGTCCTCATAGCTTCAAAGCATGATGTTACTCTAAGCTCCTGGTTACGTTATATACATGTCGAATAAACCACATCAATTAGAATTTGTAATCTGTTGCGCATCTCCCAGGAAGAAAAAGGAAATGAGTTCATAGCATAGTATTAGACAACGTGCCTTTGAATGCTGGACGATAAGCGCAGGTTTGAATTAAGATTTGGATTGGTTCTATTTAGAGGTTGTTTATGATTTTAGATGAATACTCCGTTTCTCAGTTATGTAAGCGTATGGGCAACATAATTCTGCCGGATTAATCCTCTAGGGGCCCTTAGGCAATGTAAGTTTCGGGGCTCCTTGCTCCCCTCCCAACTTCCAAAACCAGATATTTTAGTATTGGTTTTAATTTAAATTCTATAAAGGCAGTTTTAAATAGCAAGTTTTGGAGAGCTGAAATAGTAAATTATTTAATTTCGGGTCGCTTTCATGAGAGTTTTTTTTAACATATCGCTTTTTTAAAAAAAATACAAAATTAAAATTTAAAAGTAATTTTATACAAAATAGTATAAAAAACCGACGAAACTTTTTTTAAAAGAATCTAAATACTATTTAATTTAGAATCAGACATTTTTCGAATTAAAAAGCAACATATATATTTTTTTAATTTATAAAATAACATAATATAAAACTCGCAAGAGATAATAATTAGGAATGTTGTTAGAATGATGTTCCAAAATTTAAACGATACTTGATTTTAATTTGAATAAGTTCGAGAGCAGCGCCTTTGGAAATTAAACGAAAACACAAAATTAAATTATTCTGAAAGTACCGCAATTTTTTTAAAAAAATGTCTAAGCCTCGGCGCCCATAGGCAGTTGCCTACTTTGCCCATTTAATAATATGGCTCTGGGTGCTCTCAAAACTCCACACCATATATATTTGATATTCACGACCAGATTTAACATGAACTGTTCTCATCATAAGGCAATATTGAATGGAATCAGAACTGAAACCAGCCATTGCCCGACACCAAAGTCCCAACTGTGGATCATTATCAAAGTGAACGTGAATTTTAGTATTTGTGAGACACACTTTCACAAGTGTAAGTCAAAGTTCATATTTTCTCACTCTTTCAGAAGTCACAAATTCAAAGCGAGAAAACAGTAGATAATTTCAAAATTTCTGATCAGTGGCCTGAAAAGGTCGAAAGTCACAAGTTTCCTTATTCTTTTCGACAACAAAGATGCTTTACTTTTGGGATAAATAAAGTGCAAAACCGGTAGTTTTCCGTCCACGCATCCTCTCATCTGTCCACTCAAGAGAATCACCGGTCATCCATGCTCTACGACTCGTCGGACAATACATGTTCACTGGACAAAATCGACCGCTGCTGAGATGGAAGTATCATCCAACGCCCTCCGCTTCCGTCCCAGGAAGCGAGTTTACGGCCTCCGGTGGGTTAGTCTTCATGGAAAAAGGACTTTCGGTCGCCTTTGTCATTGCTCTTACTGAAAGCAGTGGCGTAACGACCAGGGGGAAAGGGGAGTTTTAAGCCACCCGAAACACCGCGAAATCTACTAGACTTTTCAGTCAAAAGTTTACTTTCTTCGCTTTCCTTATTTACAGCTTCCAAGCTAGTTGATAATTCTGTTACTTCTCCGTTTAGATCAATGTGGAGGATCATGGATAGGTCACAAATTCCATCTCGTACGCTTAAATGATTCTAATGAAGAGATAAATGTATTTTTATATATATCATATAGAGAGATATATTTTAGACATGTATTTTTTCTGGTAATTGTTGAGAATTTTTATTAACAAATTGTGGATCATCTCGGCCAAAAATCCTTAATTTTAGGTTAATTCATAACATTCAGACATCATTAAATATACAGTTAAATATGATATACAAATGTACAAGAAGAAAAAATATACGAAGTATTTATATAATGAAGTGCCTCATCTTTTCTCTGACATCAAAATCGAATAATCGAACAATAAATCGAACAAGAAAAGGTTATTTGAATAATTTAATATTTAGGTAATTATTTAAATTTTAGAGAAAAATAGAGTTAATAGTATTCGTTTGACGGTTGTTTCCTTCTGGTGATAAATTTAATTGTGACACTCGATTTAAACTTTTAGAAAAATAAATTCAAAACATAAATTGTGATTTTTTTTATCGCTAGACTAGCTACAATGAAAGTTAATTATATTTCAAATGATCAACTCTTTTGTAGGATTTATTGTTTGTTTTATTGTATTAAGTATTTTATTGTATTGTTTGTTTGGATTGTAGTTTCTGTCACTCATTCTTTCTTTTAAAAAGTCCCATACTCCCAAAGCCTTTTCAGCAAAATATTTGCTCATTTACAGTATTTGCCTTTTTGCCAAATACTGCTCTGCGGTTCGTTCAAATATGTTTTAAGGCTTTCCTTGTATTAATAGTTTTTCTGAGTCCAAAATTGATTCATTCTTTCTAAAAAAACAGTCATTTGAGTCAATTCATGATGATGTCATGTCAAATGCGAAACGCCAGTTTAATTTTTGGCATCCACTCCTCATTTTTCATCAAGAAAAAGCACGAAACTTCACAATATAAGACAACGACGCTCAGTTAGGTGACAAGCACAGTTACGTTTGACATGTGACTGCAAAGCCAAGGAATCAACTCCATTTTAACTCTGGCGAGCTCTGCGAGTGGTCTGTAGTAAGGACCAGACAGCTGCAATCGTTTTGAATATTTTCGTTGTTGATTGCTTGCAATGGTGTTTTGTCCGGATTATTGTCATCAATACGGGGCCTGTGAAATGGTGACTAATGATCTTCCTTCAATGAGCCAATTGATATGATAGATCTCATCATCGACTAAAAGGGGATTTCAGAAGTGCTTTGCAAACATATGTAGTTTTTATACATGACGGGTAGAATCTATTTCATATTTTACTATATGACTTGCGCATAATCAAAATGGTTCGTCACATGTTAACTATACTTATATCAATACTGTTTGTGAAGAGCAAATTGCTTCCCAAAGAGCAAAGCAGTTTGCTAATGTAATTTCAAACACGATGCTCATTAAATTAAGGACTCCAGTACAAAATTTCAGTTTTCGAGTAAAGTTTTTAACTTTAAAAAAAAAGAATAAAATTATGAAATGCAGTCGAGTTCACTGAAGTTCAGAAATTAATCTTTTGGCTACGGGGACTTAAACCAGAAAAAATACGTTGAATACGGGGAGTGAAATTCTCAATGGTGTCTGGTACACCATTTGTACCGACGCGCATTCAAAGGTAAAAAAATTTCTGGTACAACAGTTGTTCCGTCCGTAAGGAAAAGGTTAAGGATACTTGAGAAACTCAGAAAAAAATGACTAAAGCAACCTTTTTTATGAAATAGAATTGCACATATCTTCTGAAATAGCACGCTTCTCTTTGAAGCTGAGAAAACCACTAGATTGAGCAGAAAGTACCATATAGGTAGTTGATAGAGCGTATAAAAAGAATTGGTACTGTGATGTAATGTAGTCTGAAACCAGAATGAAAGTCTGAGATTGCCATAGACGAGTAACTATGACTCATAGGACTCACATATACTTAGTAGAATAGTCGTTGGTTAGGACGCGGATAGATTGCGCCCTTTTATACGATTGGAAACATTTCATCGATATCAGGAGTTGTCATGAAATATTGTTTGAGCCATAAAAATTAAATAAGAAAATCTAAATAAATCGTGTTTAATTTTGAATTAAAATTCTAATGGATATTCTAAACTCAACAAGAATGGTCAATTGTTTTAAATAGCATGAACACATTTTTGAATATTTATTGATTTTTCTCTATTTTATTTTTTGAACAAATCATTTTGTATTATCTACAAACATTGACAGATCTTCAAAACTGCGCGAAAAAATTATTTCAGCATCCTTTCTCTTCTCAAAAGAAAAAAAAATTCTTTGCTAGATGATGTTCCATCATGGAAAGAAAATTAATTCACAAAACTTTTTCGCAGAGACAAGGGAAAGAGAGGCAACATAAGGCTTCAGTGATCCTCCTAAGACTCCGAGCAATAGATACGAAGCAGAAGCCATACAACAGGCCTGCTTAAATTCTCTCTTCTTTTCTGGAAATAGAGTTGTTTAGGCTGTAAGTATTTGATCTATTCTCCCGTTCCCCATTCCTTATGGGAAATTCTTTTATCTATTGAAAAGATAACTGATGAGACGTTACAGTTAGCGGTGACTGTTTCAGTTATTCTAGAGAAATGAGCCGCTCGTTATAAATAAATGATTGTTGAAAGACTTTTACCCCTTTGTTTGTAATGTTTGTGAGTCGCCTTTGCATTATATAATCGCATTTCTAAATTTAAAATGTAAAATGAATACATTCATAGACGTTATGATTCAAGTAAAAAATGTTTGGAATCCATGAATATTATAAACTCTGAGATGAATCAATTCGAAGAAATTTTCCCCAAACATTAGGTGCCATATAATTAGATTGTAAAAAAATTAAGGAATTAAAAATAACGAGTGAAATCGATGTGTTTGTTTATTTTTAAGTTGTTTTATTTTAAACGTAATATCATAGATCTTAATCCGAATGATTCGCTTTTTTTTTTTTTGCTTTCTTATGCTTTTAAATGCAAATTTTTTTTCATATTTTTCTTTTGGTCCTTAGGAGCAGAAATAAAGTTTTGTGTGCCCATTGCTTTTTAGAAAATTTAGTTTGCATGTAATAAATGAATAAGTTTAATAAAAACAAATTTTAAAACATAATTTTATTAATCAGCTAAAAACTAAATTTTTATTTCAACTTTCTTCTCCTTTCTAGTGTTTAATTTATAAGTCATCAGAATAAGCATTAAGGTATATTAAATCATTTTTTTTCAAATTCACTTCCAAGTGCCGTTATGAGTACGGAATCAAAATTTAATTACTTTAATTGACTAGTTTATAACCCGGCGCTACTCGGAATCCAAATTTTGTCATATGCCCCTCCGTTTCTTTTTCTACAAATATTATTACTTTCTCCAATGAACATAAATCTCCTTTGAATCTTCTTATTGAATTAAACCTTTCAAATATTGCCTGTAAACAGAGTTTTTAAGGTTTAGGTGGTCCTAGAGAAGCAAAGGCTATTTGGGAGTTTCAGTTACTGCAACACACTCTAGCCAGTACAGTAGAACCTCGATTATCCGACCCTCTTTTAACCGGAACTCTCCGTTAACCGACGTCGGTTTCCTGACCTTTTTTTTTCAGTGTCTATTATCCAAAACTCTTTTAACTGTATATTTTTATATATTATTAGTGTATATTATCCGAAACTTTTTGAAAACTGTGGGATCAAAGAAATCACAGATTGGTTGAATTGTGACATGGAAGATGCAGGCTTCCAGTTGCTTAATGATAAGGAAATTATCGCAGAAGTCCGACATTCTCCAAAAGAAGACGATGATGATGAAGGCGAGAATGATTCCCAAGTAAAGATTAATAACAATGATGTTTTTGAGTGTTTTTCAAACGGCCTTACTTGTTTGGTACAACAAGAACAGCGTGATTCTTCTGAACTAATGCTTTTAAGAAAACTCGACAAAGGATGACCAATTTACGCCAGATGAAGCTTCCATTTAAATCATAGTAAGTTTTTTGTTTCAAAAGAAATTTTCATGTATAATTTGAATTTAGATATTTATTTAGCAGTTTAAATAATCATAATAGGAGTTCGATAACGATGCTACATATTAAACTAGATGATTATTGAAAAATTCTCTATTATCCGGAAATTTCGATTATTCGATGTAGGTTCGGTCCCAATCACGTCGGATAATCGAGGTTCTACTGCATTTCGCACATAATTGAAAAAATATTCAACAACGATCCTATACTCACAATGGTTTTAGATTCATAATCACAGCTGGAATTATAAGCATACATTCCCGATATCCAACAAAACCCTACTTACTTACAACTCAGCGGTAGGGAGAGGGGGAAATACAAAAACGGGTATTATGCGAAGTATAAAGATAACCCATCATCTATTGTTAGGTACATGACTATTCGTGCAATTACGGGTGGAAGGAAGACCAAAGTTATAAAACGAATAGGGGTAAATTTGTCTTCCTTTATATTCCTTCAGGTGGTCTGTTTCTTAAATCGCTAAACAATGTGCTAAAATATACCATTTCTTGGAGAAAAAGCTTATCGGAAACCTTATCTAAATCCATAACAAGAAAACACGTGTTTTTATCATGTTTTCATTTTGTTCGCGTGTGTCATTTAGTGGTGTGGCCCAGGAGTTCTCACAATATGTCTAAGCACTGCTTAACCACATGAGATTTTCTTCGTCAGCTGTTCAAATCCACTGCGGATTTGAAGAGAATGAAAGATAGCGTACTGACTCTGTCTGGTGGTCAGTTTTCAGAAGGATTAAGCGATTAAAGAAGAGTAAATTTCTCTTCTTTCTTACTTCACAGTTTAAAGAAAGATTGATAAGTTTTAGTTATTTGTAGGAATTTTCCAAACAGATCATTTACTAATCCTTAGGAAAACTATCGCACCATTGCTATCTAGTTCTTCAGCCATCCGAGGAAGAAAGACGGAGTCCAATGCCTGATCAAGACAACTTTCAGGAGCAAAGAAGGATAAATATAAAACCATCAACAGGAAAGTCAGTTTTCAAGATCTCTTGATCTAAATTTTCAGTTCATACCTTCATTCCAAATTTCAGTATCTTAATGGAAAATACTATTTTTTCAATAAAATTTCTCCTCTAAATGTGGGCTTCATAAATTGTGGGTCGTGCCCCCAAGTAGAATTGCAAAAATTCTTACACTGACTTTTCTCATCAGATTCTTTAACACTTGTAAACAAAAATGATTAAGATAATCAACTTGATTTACGTTTTTTCTTTACGTTTTTGGAAACAGCAAGATAACCATTTAGAATCTGATAAAGCGGTCATTCAGACTTATATTTTTCAGGGATATTTGGGTCTTTTAATGGCAAGGAAGAATTTTGGATAAAAACTGCTGATGTAAACGACATCGTATAACTATGCATTAAATAAAAAAAAATCCGAAAGCTATACATAAGAGCGACATGTTTGAGAAACAAATAGTCAGGAGGGAGTTTTCTCCCCTCGACTTTCTCATTAACTTCCACAAAATGGCTCCTTTTGTGTTTAGCTGTATAGTATATTAGCTGATATGCTCAGGATAAAAATATTTTCAAGTCTAAGTACTTATAACACTTTAAACTTAATTAAACAGTTTTTCACTGTAACCTTTTTCGCTGATGAAGTTTATTTCTAATGAAGTTTATTTTAAACTTCTAAAAGTTTGATTTAAACGAAAAAGTTCCCATACAATATTTTCTTTAATTTTAATAAATTAAAAAAATATTTTTTTTGTTATAATATACAACAATACTTTTCATTCTTGCTACGCAATTTAAACCGCTTTCATTGTTTAAACAAATATTTAATTGCGTGTTTCTCTTTGATTGCTGAAAGCTGAGTTAATATGCTAATACATTTTGTTTTCATATTTTATATCACCAAAATTTTGTGGAATCTGAAAACCAAGCTCCCTGCGATATTACGTATTTTAATCTATACTTATAAAAGGCAATATTTGTGTGCGATGTTTAAACTGAAAATATTGCACTTACAGCCTTGAGCTTACAGCTCTCGGATGTAAGAACGTGTATAGCACAACGTAGCTGTCGAAGGCCTAAGCGGTAGAATTTATAAACTTTAATAGCCCAGACTGGCATTGACTGCGATGATCTCCGCGTTCCCTTACAGACGGGAAGTTTTACCCTTTTAGTGCCGAACGACGATTTATCGTCATTCGCAGCACTTGCGAAAAGTGCCAACGATCATATATCGTTGAGTATGCGATGGCGCCTTACTATTCGCATCGCGAGAGAACTCGATCTCAAAATAAATTTATAGAACGTTATAAATGGTTTTATTAATATTCTCGATTTATTAATAATATTCGATTAATATTATAAGTTAATATTCGATATTTCTGTTTATCATAATACTTTATATTTATGTTATTCGAAAGATCTTCAACAAATATTGAAATACAATTGGCATTAATGTATTCTACCTTTTTTTCGTAATATGCTTCTTTTTGAATTTTGTAAACATCATTCTTATTTTGTTTTTCATGAGCTTTTCCTCCAAAGCTTAGAAAATTCGTCAAATTGGTCCGGCATTCCTCGCATAGGTACGATACTTTCGGTCGGCGCTAAAAGGGTTAAACTACGCTACACCAGGGTGATGAAGTGTAGCTACACTATTAGCACAAAATGCTCTGCAATATTCATACGATGTCTATACGATGTCGTACAGCATTCAGAATATCGTAGCAATATCCCGGGCTAAAAGGGTTAACACACGATGTGTCCAATATAGATCTCGGCCTTTTTCTCAAGCTGGGAATAGCTGGATCGTCATCAGTGGCTCCCCCTACTTTTCTGGGGGAAAATTATTATTATTATTATTTTAGCTGTCTAAAGCTAGGAATCATAAAAATTCAATAGTATTCGGGAAAACTAGCTAATTTTGTAAGAGAATTTTTAAATTTTGTTGCTTACCCCCTATACTTCCGGGTATTTTTAGGTATCGGTTCATTTTTTGCCCCCTCACTTTTTTCACCCAATCGCAGCCACTGATCGTCATCTGGTCTTTAAAGCAGGTTGCGAATTTCGGATATTTTTTCGAAAAATTTAATAGATGTCTTTTTGATAAATTCCGAAACAGGTTCAATTTTGGGGTCGTTATGCATATTTCGTTTACTAGGAAGCATTCACTACGAGCATCATCTGTTTGTTTGAAAAGCTTGGAAATTCCTGCTATTACCTGTTGATGTGAGAAAGTGAAATTTTATTAAAAGGAATTATAAATTGCGAGTTCGGTATACGAGAAAACCGATTGGTGACATCGACTCACTCTAGTATCCAATATTGGTGAGGAGGAACTCAATGTTAACAAAAGCAGAACGGGTAACCTAAAAACAGCGAACAATGCTACAACGGAGGACGATCTTGGCAAGGTTATCTCCAATATGGCGAACGTGACCAAGAGAAGTTCCAATTTTATGAGCATCAGGTGATTTTTGATAGAGGGAAAAATGACTGCGTAACTTTTTTGTGTGATTAATTGCTGACTAAAAATGAATAAAATCTCGTAGGTTAATTGCATTTAAAATTTATTGTATAAGTTTTGTTATATTCTATCAGTAAATTGTGTCACACTTTATTCTCCGCCATGAAAAAGAATTCCTTACTTATGCTTTCGCTCAGTGGACAAACAAAAATTGGAGTGACAGTCAAAAAAGTTCTTTGAAACTTTTCCAATATCTTTCTAATAGTTTATAAGAATGTCTTTTTAGCATCTCTTTACAGTATAAAGGCTCTATTTTTAGGACTGTATTTCCCATAGGGCCAACCTAGGTCCTGGCCCAAGGCGCAGCAGCCAGAGGGAGCGTTTATACTGAAGAAGTGATAACCAAATAATTCACAAAATTTTTTAAATGATTTTGAAAAGGTAATCTAAAATTCCGTTTTTAAAATATATGTAGAAATACGGGTTGCAGCGGAAATATCCCCGTCTTGAGCAATCATAATTATAGGAAATTATTGATCTCGGCCGAAGCCAACATAAATTGTAGAAAAGGTGTGCAGGGGAAAAGATCCCAATCCCGCCTACAGATAAAAATGTTTCATCTAAGGAACACTCTAGGGGTAAATGCACCAAAGATAAGAAGGAGAAACAGTAGATGAAACTAAAATATTTATTTATTAAAAAAGCATAATATGAAATGAGAAAAGTATTTACACAGGTATTATTTACATTTTAGACAAGAGGGATTTAGGGTTTGTTACTTACTTAAGTTACATATCAACTTACACCTCGTTCAAAGGTTTAGTTATAGCCATCGCCCGCCGCCGCCGTGCTAACAGGGAAGAGACCCCCGTAGCTCGTTATGCTCACGTCTACCGCATGTCTGTTCTGCTTGATTTCAAAAAGTCAACTCCTGCGTTAAAACATTACACTTGGTTTTTAACGGAGAAACACCCACGTATCACGTGATTAGCACCGTGAGAAAGCGCGTGATCGTTATCTACCGATATCTTTCCGCTGACACAACAATATTCAAATGAGCTTGTACGGAAAGTGAAAAAATATTATTAAAAAAGGAATTAAACTTACGTTTTTAAGCTAGACGGGAATTCCTACATATATATCCATATACATGAAATCAAAAGAACGGTACAATGCTACGTCTCTCTCAACTACTCAGCGAACCTCGGAAAAAGGAAAATCGCAGATTTTGCTCAACAATAGAAATTCAGGTCCGTCTTAACAAATTTAAGCGCCCTGGACTAAAATAATTTGGCGCCCCATCAGAAACGTAACTAGGAATTTGGCATGTTATGGCCCAATGAAAATAGCTACCTAATAGAATAACTGATGAGCCAAAAAAAGTAATCTGTTCTCTGATTAAATTAGCGCCTTTTGAAAATAGGATTTTGCATATCAGCTTCCGTAATATAGGTAACTTCTAGTACAGTCATCATTGAGGATTTTCTCCCTGATTCCATCGGTATGAATATTTTTGAAATGATATACACATTTATGTAACATTACAAATATCTATGGCTGTCTAGCTACACGCCCTAATAATACCTTTATTTTTAACATATTTAAAATTATAATTAAATAAATTTTTAGTTCAAAATTAAAATAAAATCAGTTTAGTACATTTTTAGGCGCCTTTGGATCAATTCGCTCCTGGGCTACAGCCAAATTAACCCAATGGAAAAGACGGCCTTGATTCCAAATGTGAATGATTGCACACATATTGCTTGCCCTCTACATATTTACTGATATTAGGTAGGTAAAATACCTCTTTACTACTTTCATATCCAGCTTAATTTACTCAGGTATGCCTGAAAGCCGCAAACTGAATTATTGAGAAGAGAGTTCGTCAAATAATACGAGGGGAGTGAAATTTTCATTATAAACTGAAACATACACAAATTATGGCGTGTTTTTGTGACATAATTTAATGAGGTTTAATGTAAGCTTGACGCAAAAGATATTAATTATCTTTGCTTTTCGTATCTATCATATATTAAATTGAAAATTCTAAAACAGATTTTTGAGTGGGGGGGTCAGAGTTAGGTGTTTCGACTTAGGGCGTAAAAATATGTAATTCCGGCCCTTTTACTTTGAAAAATCTCTCTCTCTTATAATAATTAAATAGCATTTTTCAAAGAAAGCTGAGAGTGTGATTTTTATTTTTTACTATTCTTGTAACAAAATGTAGCATTTTTTCTTTCTAATTTTGAAAACATCTATTTTTTTTTTACATACTGTATAAAGTCTTTAAAACTGTTGAGGTATAGAAAATTATAGTTATCGTATAGCTTACTTTCAATTATTCATTAACAAACTGGTTTTGAACAGTCTTTCTTGCAATGAGATTCCGTGTTTTTTTTTTTTTTTTTTTTTGAAGAAATTTAACTTTTCAACTTTTTTCCAAAAAGTTTTGTGGAAATTTAACTTTTATATATATGATACTTTTATGAACTTAAATGAATACCATTTTCCGAGTTAGACTTTGGCGAATTCGAAATAAACAGCACTCAACCCTTCAGCGTTCGAGGCTCAGTTTTAATCGCATTTCCTATCTAAGAATATTATAAAATTTTGGCTCCTTTTCTATAAGGTTTTGGAGTTTTAAATAACTAATATCAAAATACCATTTTGCAATACTAATAATTATTTGTCTATTCTTAAGGATGACGTTAGATTTTTATATTGAAAAAAATATTTCTCATCTTAGAAAATATATATCTTATCCTTTTTCTTTATCTCGAGGTCAGGCGATGTCTCAGCTTCCGAATCAAGGGATCATAGGTTCGAGACCCGCTTACACCGAAGACTCATTGTGCATATGGGCTTCGTGCGCATTGAATCTGGCATCTTGATTTAAATGTCTTGGTTGGGCGTGGGATTTTGGAATAATGTTATACAGATTCAAGTGTTGTCCTCGTCGTTTGAAAACAATTCAAATTTGACAGGTCCGTCTCTAAAATAGCTCTCACATAGCTTCAAAAATGAAAAGTTAATCTTAATAAATTAAACTAAACTAACTAAACGTTTCTTATCTTGGTTTAAAAAATTAAATTTTCTAATTTCTTCTTTTCGCTCATTGTTAGCGCATCCTTTATTTATTTAATATTCATCTCATCCACCGAAAGAAGACTAGTCCGCAGGGCAAATTATCAAATAGGCAAAGTAGGCCTAGGGGCCTCGAAGCCTGGTGATTTTTTTTTTTTGCGTACTTTTAGGGTTATTTGATTTTGTGCTTTCTTTTGATTTATAAGGGTCAGGTACTCGAACTTATTAAATTAAAATTAAGTATCGTTTAGAGTTCAGAACACTATTCTTAGGATTTTTTTTCATGTTTTTAAATTCGGTTACAGATCAGTGTGGTCCTTTTTTTCCCAGTTGGCTAACTGTCTTCAACAGTCCTGGCAAACTTTGTATTAGAATATTTAGATTATTTGAAAAAGTTTTAGAGATTATTTTTCATTTTACAAAAAAATACTTTTAAATTTGAATTTTTGATGCGCGAAATGCCGAAACTAACTCTCTTGAAGGTCACCTGCAGTTCAAAGTTTTGTAAATTCAGTTGGTGTAATATTTGCTACATAAAAACTGCGTATATTGAAGACAATAAAAATCTGATTTTGGAACTTGAGTAAGGGAAACAGAACCCCCTACAGAGCTTAATCTTTCCATGCTCGTCCCATTGGTTCACAGCCTTTCTCGAAATGTCATCCACCTGGAAAATATGGCAAGAGGAGTCGCGAACAAGAAAGGACAGAATGGATTGTGGGTAGACACAACCGCCGATAGTGGTATAGGGGACAGCAAACTGCGAGAGAGTGCGTATGCTTCTTCCCCGGCCCAATCAGGAATATGCTATAAATATTATCACAGTTACAATTAATAAAATTTAACAAAATATATTAAAAATTAATTAAATTTTTTTGTATTAGACAGAATGGCGCATATGCAGCAACTTCTAATAAAATACAAATACAGAAAATAAAAAACAACAAAAAAGAAAATATATATACAGAAGAAACAGAAGAAGTAAACAATAGCGATAACAATACACCTTTTTGCGCCTCCAACACAGCAGCATCCAGTGATTGCATCAACAAAATTGTCCTACAATTAACCAACAAATCACTATAGAATTAAACAACAAAAAAATCTATTGGATTTGTTATAAAGGACTTTATTATGTTTTTTCTTTTTCCAAAGGGATTATTTCCTATATTTCAGTTAATGGATAAATTCAGGCCACAGGGGGTATAATTTTGACTATGTAAGTCTTACCCTTGACTGAAAATTTATCCATATTAGAACTCCGGTGGCGAGTGGTCTTTGAAAAAGTTCGTCATTCGAGTTCTCTTTCATTTCTTCCATTTTGATTGTATTTTCTTTTATTTTCTAATTGTTTTCTTTTATATGTTTTAATTATTTTAATTATTAGAGAATTTTGTTGTTGTTTAATTCTATAGTGATTTGTTGGTTGATTGTAGGACAACTTTGTTGATGCAATCACTGGATGATGATGCGTTGGGCGCGCAAAAAGGTGTATTGTTATCGCTATTGTTTACTTCTTCTGTTTCTTCTGTATATATATTTTCTTTTTTGTTTTCTATGATCTATAAATATTATATTAGTCCAGTCGAATTGAGATTAAAAGTATCAAAATATGAAAAAAATACACAACAGCAATTTTATTGCTTTAAGTCATTGGGTCAGCCATACAAAACATGGCAAAATAATTTGTACCCGGCGATCGAACCGGATAAGGGGGGGGGGATTCGAGACATCTGTTTTATGCGTTTAAATAAAAGGCTATTAATCTGAGAGAAAAGTTTAAATTGGAAAGTCATAGATATTAAAGAACCCTATAAAATGAGCCGTCGAATGAGCCCTTTTTTTTCCAATTCGAGCGAAATACGCAGGGCTTCATTATTTTTGTATTACAGTTTTGCTATTTGGTATGAATTTTGAGTAATTCAATACTCCCTCTTTACAAATTTTGTATCGACATTTTTCCTTGTCCAAAATTAGTATTCCAGTGAAAGGTCTCTAGTACAAATTGTTTAAGAAGCTCTATACTAAGTGTATCATTGGCCCAGAGGAAACTCATTTATACTAATATGAATTTCTAAGTAAAATGTTGTGAATCTGTAAATGATAATAAAACCTTTGGTACTTTCGCTCAAAACAAGAAATTCTGTACTTTATATCCAGAATTAATTTGCCGTATTTGTAACGCAAAATTATACTGAATTAGTTAAATGTTTTTTAATTATATTTTTGAATTTGTATATTTTGATAAGCTTTGGTACGGAATAATCTCAGTAAAGAGGGAAATACTTTTTCAATTAATTAAGATAATTTATTTAATTTAATTTACAACAAAATTGATTTAATTTCTGCCTTCAGCTGCTATCGATAGCCTGCTGTCGAACTACACTTTTCGTGCCCTTGTGAGTACCATAAGGAAAAGTGGTCATATTACCAAGATATATTCATTTAATTGAAGCGGTACTTTCAAGTACCATCAGAAGATAAAAGTTTAAAACCTAACTCAACCACGAAATGAGAAAAAGAACGAAATATTTTGAGATTTTAACATAAACTATCGTATCATACAGGGGGATTATAAAAAAAAAACTGCTGATATATGGTCCCTTATAGAGCATATCGTTATAGGGAAAGCAATGAAGTTTTGAATGGAGGTATAATACGGTATGCGCTCGAGAATGATGTGCAAAACAAAAGCAAAGCTCTCACAGTTACGGAAACAGTGAAAAAATGTAGAAATTTTCAAATGGCAGCACCTACTTTTTTCACGGAAACGTGATCCTTACAGTAAAAAACTTAAATGGAGTTGAAACTGTATTTATAGGGCAAAAAACGGTGGCTCTAGGCAGAGACAAAGAAAGTGAAAACAACAACCATGGTATAAAAGAAATTTGCCGATATATGACCCCCTAGCGATTGGTGAGGGTATACAAGGTGATTATAAAAAAGTATTTTTTATAATCACCCTGTACTTTTTAGTTGAAAGTAAATGATGCGTACAGGGTTACAAATTTGTTAATAGTGAACTACTTTTCAACTATATACACATTATTTACGGTTAATCGAATCTAATTAAGTGTAATGAAAAAATATTTCTTCATTTCCAGCCACACTTTAGAATAATACATTGTTGCTTAACAATCAACACCACCTATCTCAATTTTTTGAAATTTAAAAGAGGAAGAGAGAACTGAATATTTCGCAACCAACAACGAATATTTCTGAATTTTTTTTCTCATCTAATAATAACATGCAGTCTCATGTTTATATCAGGTGTTACAAAAATTCAGAAATATTCGTTATTGGTTGCGAAATATTCAGTTCTTTTTCTTTCTTCCTCTTTGAAATTTCAAAAAGGAAGAAAGAACTGAATATTTCGCAACCAATAACCAATATTTCTGAATTTTTTTCACATATGGTAGTAGCATGCAGTCTCATGTTTATATCAGGTGTTACAGAAATTCAGAAATATTCGTTATTGGTTGCGAAATATTCAGTTCTTTTTCTTTCTTCCTCTTTGAAATTTCAAAAAGGAAGAAAGAACTGAATATTTCGCAACCAATAACCAATATTTCTGAATTTTTTTCACATATGGTAGTAGCATGCAGTCTCATGTTTATATCAGGTGTTACAAAAATTCAGAAATATTCGTTATTGGTTGCGAAATATTCAGTTCTTTCTTCCTCTTTGAAATTTCAAAAAATTGAGATAGGTGGTGTTGATTGTTAAGCGACGATGTTTTAAGAATAATTTCATTTATATTTTACTCCTAGTAGAGTTAATGCCGTATTATAAGGCTATTCTTTTTAGTTGAAAGTAAGTGATGTTTTTATATTCATAAAACATTTAGTAATTCATTGACTTTAATTAAACAAAATGTAATTTACTTTCTAGAACAAATCTCGCTTCCTTACTCCTGTCTCACTTCCAACGACACGTAAGAAATGAATAATGTATTTCGAGAATACATCATTTTTTTGGCTCTTGGCGTAATTACAAAATTGATTTATGACAACCAAACACGTTATGAAACACTTCAGCAGTGGCGACACGGAAAGTTAAATAAAGTGCTTTTTTAAATAATAGGGAACTCTGATAAATCTCTACATATTCCACTGGATTTTTTCATATGTCTACTAAAAAGTAGACATTTTGCGGCATCAATGTGATTAGAAAGTAGTTTAATCAATAAGTGTAGCATCGAAAAGTTTTTGAACTACAGTCGACGCTCGTTATAACGACCCTCTGCGTCCCACAGCAAAAGGTCTTTATAACGAGTGGTCGTTATAGTGGATATAATTAAGAAATGTACACATGCACGCTCAGCAGTTCCGTAAAAATAGGCTGTTTTTAAAGAGATTTCAACTAGATACTCAAATTATTTTTTATCATTGGTATTAAAAATGAAATTTTATGAATTAAAAATATATTTTTAAAATAGATTTTAAAGTAGAAAATAAAGGAATTTTGGAGAATTTTTTTTTGTGTCAGCTGAATTCGGACGTTGTATTGGGATTAGACGACACTGGTCGGTCGATATACCGGAAGTAAAATAACATAGAGTGCATAGGGAAACACAGTTGAGGATTTTGTCACTGGTCGTTATAATGGAATGGTCGTTATAATGTGTGGTCTTTATAACGAGCGTCGACTGTATGTATTTTCAGAATTCATCTATTGAATTTAAAGTAATTTTTTTATTCATTGGAAGCAGTTATGCGACTGGAAATACACTCACGCATAAGTACTTATTTTGAATGTTTTAGCAGAACATTGCAGAAATTTCAAAGGGTGCATTTTCCAAAATTAATTGCACTATAATATAAGAAAGTTGTTTCGCGCAGAAAATTATACTCTTAAATACAATTTCCAACTCCAAATGGAAGTTGGTTTCTAATTACATGACTGCGTTCAACTGGAATTCATTTATGTTACTAATATAACAGCCCAGATTTGTCTCTCGGTAACGCTCTGACGTCACCAATAATAAAACTCCCACCATAGCACTGCGAGACGTTAAACAGCATTATTTCATTGTTAGAGAACCTAAATTTCAGTAATTTTAAATTTAAAAGAGTAATTGTCGTTCTAATTTCAAATTTAATAGATCTAAAATAGTGCGCACGATATAGTTTGGACGCCACGATGCATCTGATTATTTAATGCAATCGTGAGGATATTATTTTATAATATTTTTGGCAACGTTTGACAAGCAGAGAAGAGCTTTGTTTTGATTAGAATTTCGAAAAAGAATTTCTTTGAAATTTTAACTTTTGACTTACGTTTTACAAGCTGAGAATTTCATGGCTATTGAATCATCATAAATTTGTTAAACAACGAAAAATACTTCACACGGAATGTTGTTTACCAAGAGGTTTCTTGAATAAAGAAATATGTAAATAAAAAATATTTCCTGTCATAAAACATGTTTATTTTATTTGTTTTCAATCAATGTTAAACATTTCTCTCGCATATATATCTATTTAAACACGTCAAATTTGATGGTAAATCTCTCGCAAGAAGAGGCAATTTGCACCCGTCATACCATGACGGGTGATTTTCTAGATATTCCATAAGACGTCCTAAAATTGTGTGCACACGTTTAATAACTACTACACAAGCAGTAAAAAACACGCACCAAAGCTTTATAACTCAGATTAATAAATATAAAATCTTGCCAGCTATCGTAAGTTTCATGGTTCTAACTAATTACACAATAATATTTCTTCATTTTTTAGAGTTCTAGTTTTGCACATAAAAATGTCGCCTTATCATAAATAACAGACGAGTCGATCGTCATACTTACAGCTATTCAGCACTTGATAATCACAGTTTGACACTCGAATATAATATGAAATTATTCGGTGTTTACTGCGTAGGGGAGATTCTCAGGTGTGGTTAAATTGAACTCTTCTTCACTGAGAATACTTCGAACAGCGGTGTTAAACTGTATATACAAAAGGAGTGCGTTATACCACTCACTCAGGACATACGAGAACGAAGAATGGCTCTTCAGCAAGATGGGGGAGTTCGTATTATTATCCCACCAAAGGCTTATCTTGATAAAATTCTGGAGAAAAGAGGGTCAGGACGAAAACGTAGCTCTGAAGCCACCTCCCCCAGCCCCACTCCACACACGTATCCCGATGGATTGCTTTTCGTGGGAATGCACGAAACATAATGCTTATAGCTCCAGACGATCTACAATCAACGTATTGAGAGAATGCATTAAAGAAAATGCTTCCGAATGTCAACTGACATGTTTAGTGCCGTTCGCAAAACCATTGGTCAATTTCATCAGCAGCGCCCGGAAAATAACGGTCAACATTTCGAAAACTTCAAGTATATGACAAGGATTCTACCTTTATATAAATTAAATTGAGTAATGAAGCTTTGATGTATGCTATAAATCATTAATGTAATAGATATTCGAAGTTCATCATACTTCTTGGAGATAGGCCCACACCTGAAGAATCTGTGGGTAAAGTATGAGACTCTTCCTTTTTTACAACCTTCTACTAACTGTAAAAGAAAATGGGCTCTACTTTGAATAGCTTCTTGCACACTTCGGCGATAATTCATTTAATCAATACGACTTTCACTGGCAGACCTTTCGGAGCCGCAAATTCTTCTCGGTATCTATCACACTTCTCCCCACAAGAGAACAATCCCTAAGATAAAGTATGATTGTACCTCCTTGTAAAGGAACAGGAAGCATGTTCTTCCCTGAACATCTACTTGTGCATCCCTCAGTGCATTTTAGTGAAATGTGACCTTGGGAAGGTATCTCCTGCTAATCTTGGAATTTCTTCACAAAAGCAATCACTAAAGAAATAGTCATTTTTCAAGAAGCTTGGCAGGGCTAAGGAAAGACTTCGGGGTCGGTTCTTTCAACTGCACAAAAGAGATGGAGGTAATCTTAAATCTTCCCAAACGGAGGCAACACCTGTCAACTGATATTCCAATTCATTTCATTACTCTGGAGGGTTGACTCAACCCAACAACTGTAGTGAACCTTCGATGAACCCTTCGTTTCTCTTTCCCTGGGGGGAAAGAGAAACCTTAGCAAAATTAGGGCAACACAACAACACAAAAATGCAATACCGCAATACAGAAGTATAAAAGATACACTTACGCAATTATTTCGCTACCTTAATAGGAATTACTAAAACATATGGAAATAATGTAGTTGATACGAACATTTGTGTAAAGAATAAAGGTAGAAGAATAAAATACTTTTCAAACCAACTCATAGCAATTCTTAAACAGACAGCTATGGGACTAGCCAGAAAAAAAACCTATCTTTTGCTATGTGATCAGACAAAATTTCACCAGATCATAAACCCTTAGGATCTGAAATTCGAGCACATATCTGCTTAGAAATTTTAAAACGTTTCTTTCTCTTGAATAGAGAACTTTAATTTTTATGAACATTTAGAAAACAAGTTGCTTTATAATATGACGAGAGTTTTGCTAAAGGAAAGTTCTTTGCATAAATTCACTCAAAAAATAATTATTAGAGTACCCTGTCTTGTCACACAAACATATCGAAGTGCTAGAGAAGTGAATATGACTTAACCCTTTTAGTGCCGAACGATGATATATCGTCGTTCGCAACAGTTGCGAAAAGTGCCAACGATCATATATCGTTGCGTATGCGATGACGCCTTACTATTCGCATCGCGAGAGAAATCTATCTCAAAATAAATTTATAAAATGTTATAAATAGTTTTATTAATATATTCGATTTATTAATAATATTCGATTAATATTATAAGCCAATATTCGATTTTTCTGTTT
>BGPR01013275.1:15768-42237 GCA_013235015.1 Araneus ventricosus
AGCCAAGATCAAGAGGTAGGATCTCCCCACGTTTCACTAAACTTATCCCAAATGATATTTTGTCGTGGGGGCGTCTGGAATAGAAAGTTTATAACTGAAATCCAGCTGTAGTCGATGAGTTCAGAGCAGACTTTAAAACAGAACTTCTTTAAATACAAATAGATTTTTTTTAGAATCGTTTGCAATCCCATCGGTCGGTATTATCAGCATTGTTTGGAAAATACAGGCTAATCATACGTCAAATGGCACGATTGTAAATTTCATTGATTAAAATGGGTTATTAAGCTTTAATGTACAGCAGTAGTTAATACAAAGTATTTTACATTTATAAAGACCCTGTAGCGAATTGTTTTAGAAGGTATGCAAGTTTATCAGAAACCCCGATTATGCACTTAATTTCCCACGTACGTATGACGAGAGCTCCAGAATTTTGAAGAAGAAAATCCTGATCTCTCAGCTACGCACTAAACTTCGAAATTCGAGTGTGTTCTAGGTACTAGATATTTTACTCCAAATCGAAGTGCAGTTCTTGCATAGATGCCTCAGAATTAAGTTCTGAGACACGGCCCTACTAAATAATTACTTTGCCAGAAAGAATCTATATTTGGTCGGTAAAGAGTTCTCACATGATCAGAAATGTCTTCGAAGTATAAGAAAAGATTCGTCATAATTTTGGTGTGTGTGTGTGTGTGTGTGTGTGTGTGTGTCTGTGTGGAGGCGCTCGTGTTTTTTCTAATCGTTCGCCTTCGTTCATTCCTACTACTACTCTGCTCGCCTTCGTTCATTCCTACTACTACTCTGTTCGCCTTCGCTCATTCCTACTACTACTCTGTTCGCATACGTTCATTCCTACTACTACACTGTTCGTATTCGTTCGTTTTGAAATATTGTACTTTAAAATACAGTAGTTTTAAAAGCAGCTCATATATCAGAAATATATTAGAAACTTCAAGTACTTTTTGAAGATTTTATGATAATTCAGGAATACAACTAATTTCTTTTAAATTAGCTAAAAGAAATAAGAGTTTATACGCATCGGTGAATCAAGTTAAGTTAAACGCCAAGTGCCAAAATTCTTGAAGCAATACCATTTCCTTCTTATTTCAGAGAAAAAATGATAATAAAGTATTATGGCTGTTTTGCTTAAGGTTTTGAACTATGAAATATGTTGAAAAGAATGTTATTACGTTGTCGTTCCTAATAATTACGATTATTAGGGGTAATCAAAGCCTTAGATTTCGATTGGTAATGTGCAGAAAAAGATTTTCACGGGTTGTCTTCGCTTAAGTACATCACATTCTCTGAAACATTCACTTACACCATAAAAGCTCATGAAAGCAACGAATGTCTCCCACAGGAATTTCTAAGCTCGAAGAAAATGAATGAAAAAAGACACAAGATTCCCATCGGCACTTATTTAATAAGCTGCCAAATTACGTAAACTATTCTGGAACTGAAGTTAGCCTGTAAAAAATAATAAGTAAAAAAGAACTAAAAAGAAACTACATGCATTTTTTTGGTATATCTCTAATTCTTGTTCGCTGGAAGAAGAGAGGGAAAAAAATGGCGCAAAGTTGCAAGATGAAGCATGGTTATAAAAAGGGTAATGACCAATTTGCATTTATAAAGGGGGTGGAAAGAAAGAAATTTTAAAAGGGTATTATGCTTTAATCGGGATGGAAAATTGCGCTTTTTGTGTGCTTCTCATCATCCAGTGTCTCCTTTGCATTAGTTTTTGGTTTTTAGAAGTTAAATGACGCTAGTCAAAGTGTGTTTACTTTCAAATGGTGAATAAATAATAGGCACGGTAGAGGAGTTTTTGCAATCAATTTCTTTTGGAAATTTATTTCTTTTTAGAACGGATCGAGCGTTTTTTGTGGCATATGTAGAATGTAGCAACCACCCATTAAGCTGTAATAAAAAAGTGGAACATCTTGGGCAATTTTAATTGTATTTTTTCAGTGGAGCCAGCTTATACTCACAGACACTCACGGTGATAGTTTAATTTTGGATGCGATGGATGGATTCTTTACAGTATGAAAAAATGCACCGTTAGATATTAAATAATTTGTTATATTTAAGACAATGTGCAGTGACACGAGTAATGTCAGATGACATGGGCGCTTTCGACTTTGACATCGCTGAACTGGCTAAATTGTTTGTGTTTTATACTTCCTGCTTTTTACCTGTGCAGTTTTACCTCGGACACATTTTCTTTTTGGGTTTGAGTATATTTTTAAATTAAAGTGATTGCTTCATATTAGCCAAAATAAGTAAATACGCATGCGTACAAAAGGCCAGGGATTTTATTATAACTTTTTATTGATTAAAACAGACTGCTGCAAATGAAATTCAATCACTCACACAGCCTGTCACGAAATATTTTCCTAAAGTTGCGTCCCTTTTTTGTACTTCATCTGGTTCTTTTCCAAGTATAACATCTAGGGTTTTCCAACACGATAGGATATCTTAAGGATCACAGGTACATATAGTGTTTAATTTTAGATGTTAAAAACAAGTAAACTGGCGATCGTCGTAGTTGGTAAAGGCTCTCCTCTAAATGAAACACAATTTTTGGTCAGTTACCGTCAAACATCAGAAGGCAACCTACTCCATGTATTACAGCTAAATAAGACTTCTACCCCATCTGCTCCAAAGCAGGAGAGGTCACACTTCCCCTTTATCAAGAATTGAATATATATTTGATCGAACAGCTTCTGGAACAGTTTAAATGGGACGTGTCTCATCATCTCATCACCCAGCGTATAGCCCCGACTTAGCGTCGAGTGATTTTCATCTTTTCCCTTTACTGAAGAAATAGCTAGGAGGCCAAAGCTTCCAGAAAAACGAGGAGATACAAAGCAAAACTAAGGCCCATCTGACATCACTGGCGGCAACGTTCTTCGAAGAGGAGATCGGAAACCTGCTCTACAGATATGGCAAATGCCTGAATCTTCACGGCGATTATGCCGAAAAGTAACCATGTTTGAACATAACTTCTTTAATAAATATATTTTGTCGTCTATTATTCTCTTTTTTTATGGTAGATTGGAAAAAAACTACCCTTGTATCATGAGCCCTTGACTCATGGATTTGGCTAGATATGCTAGAACAGATACTATTAAAACCACCACCACTTTTACATGTAACATCTTTTCCTTATCCACGGTACCGCAAAAACAAAATTATTTTCCTCTCTCACTTCGCTCATGGAACTAATTTATGGAATCTGCAATCACCCTCTGTACGTATATCTTCTCCCTTCCTCGCTTGTGTGCCATTGGTGGCGACATTTAATGCGAATGTGGGAGGACAAGAATATGAACAACACGGATGGTCAGGAAACGTCACAGATATTATCTTCAAATGACTTGAACATGAGGGTTGTACCCTCCTTTCATTCAGAGAAATCTTTGTTTCAACCCTTCCAAGTTCACTACATGTTTCGTTTTGAAAATTACTAAATTTATTTCGACAGTGGGAGTGGCCTCCCCTAATTTTTCTCGTATGCTTCTCAAAAATTTGTCATTTCCCCTCCCCCTGCTTGGATAAAAAAAATCGAACCTACTGTAGCCCAGAACGCAATGACTATCAGAAGGTTTTTCACTGTAGATTAGAGCGATTGTAAAATATTTAGGTGAAGAATCAAATTCAAAGAGATGTGTATGTATTATAACTTAGCAATATGTATTTTCTATCACGTTCCAGCAAGCCCAGCTAATGCGAGGGAGTGTGAGGGCGAGAAAAACAGAGGAAAATGACCTCGTCGCTATCGCTGAATAGATTGCGCATGCGCAGAGATTACTTCTAGTGCACGTAAAAAAAATTGAATATGCAATTTGAACGCCTTTTTTTTAACCGATTGAACCGAAATTTGGGCACAGATCTATAATTAATGTTAGCAACCCGTCATAGCAATTTTTATTTATCAAAGCCGTAGGGTTTACGTGTTATAATGTTTAGAAGTATGCGATTATACAGACCGACAGACAGTTTGGCCCAAAATTGCATTCGGACCGACCTACATTCCTGATGATAAAATGAAGGTTTTGAATTATAGTGTTCGCATAAACGCGGACAGACAGACAGACTTCCTGTTGACAGATTTTGCCCAAAATTTGAGACCTACAAATTATGTGTAAAGATCACGTACCAAAATTCATCCCGTAGCTCTAATAGTTTTCGGGTTATCGTGTTCACAGACAGACATAATTCCCAAATTGTGTTTTTCGGACTCAGGGAGGTCTAAAAGGTGGAGATTCGTCAAAATCTCGAGTTCGAATTTTTTGACAATTACAATACTTTCTCTTCGTATACTTCGTATATGAAAAACTACAAATGAGTGTTAGACATGTAGTTATCATGAATATGTAAAGGGAAAAAAACAGTATTTTTTTATTTTCGAGAAATGTGTGGTTTCACAGTGAAACCAATGAACGGTAACGGGCTATTTTCCCTCCGAATAAGTTATCATCGAAATTCAATTTAAATTATGTATTTAATTTATTAGTATACGTGAGTATACTTATAATTAAATATCAACCTTGAAGATATTCAACCGTCATAAAATTCAATATTAACTTTCGAAGGTTCAATTTTAAAAAAATATCAGTTTGTGCAAGAAACTTCATCATTTTGTTTCTCTTAGAGATACAAAGCAATCTAGCTCTTGCAATGGCGATATCTTTGTGAATACTAACAGTATTTCACTGGAATTTTTATATAAGTTGCTCTATATATCTGGCTCTTAAGTTATGAAAGAAAAATTACGCTACATTTTCCCATACGTATTAAAAAATGCTCAATGTGTGGTTTCACTGCAAAGCCAATGAACGCGAAAGGGTTAAAAGGGTATTGTGAGATTTCTTCCAGCCGTGATATAAATAATAAATAGGTTTACTGATATCCAGACTTTATTTTCAAATAATATGAACACACTGATTGGATTCTCAATTGAAATGAAGCACTTTTTCATTAGTTACAGACAAAAATATCGATTTCAAATAGAAAAATATTTGGATGGAATTTTGAAACAGAATCTTACAAATCTAAACAGTAATTCGTAACAATATTTCTCCAAATTTTATACAACAACTAGTTGAAAACACGGCGTTGCTCGGGATCCATATTTTTTCATATACCGGCCTCCTGTTTTTGTTCTTCTTTTTCTTTTTCCCTACAAATATAGTCACTATCTTCCTGCAACAAATATAAATCTTCGTTGAATCCTTTCTTGTTGAATAAAAACTTTCAAATGTAGCCTTTATATCGCCTTATATCTGTATGGTTTGAATGAAAATGAGAGAAAATTCGAAAAAGAATGTTTATCTTAAACTAAACTAACGTCATTGGGTGTTTGAGTGCATGTTAGAAGCTACGAAATAAAAACGGAAGTTAAGTGCATGCTGCAAAATAACAGCGGAAGTAAGATGTTTACCTGGATAAAAAAAATAATATTTTCTTAACAGTGGTAAAAACACGTGAATAAAGGATTTGATGAAACAATGCATTCGATTATATAACAATAAAAGCATTATTAGAATTTGAGTTTAAAATAAATTTTGAAACTTTAATTACAGTTAGAGAAAAATTGTATAGCAATTAAATTTATACCATGAAAAAGATAAATTTTGCTCTTTAAGGCGATGTAAAAGTAATTTTCGTACCATAAGTATTTCAGATGCTGTTTTCGAAAAACCTCTAAAAATAGCTTAATTTTCGGTATTTATTTAAATGTCTTAAGAACTAATTAGTTCTGAAAGTTGAAAATGGCACAATTGACTTAGAAAAGTGCTCTAGAATGTCGTGTGCAAATTTCATGGCGCTACCGTTCACCGTTTAGGAGGAGTTATTGTGACCGACAGACACATGTATTTTCTGTTTTATATTATAGATTATATGTTCATAAATACAAGTTTAGGATTTACTAATAACACATTTTTAATCAATGTAAGCCTTCTTGTTTACTCTGTTAGAAAACTCATCTACTTTTTATGTAAGTTATACAGATATTTGCTGGGTTTTCGCTGAAAGCTCTCCTACTAACTCCAAAGAAATCCTTAAAATGGAAACAAAGTAGAATATCGGAAGAAAGGAAACGATGAGCTATGTAACACATTTATATAAATATGTAAGTCCTGCACTTCAAGAAAGAAAGGATAATGGAAATAAAATGATATCCTTCTAAATTCTTCTGATTATATTTAGAAATTCAACGAATCTTTACCCATCTGAAAATGTAAGTGTTTTTATTTTTTCTTTACAAACATCTGTTTTTCCGTGAACGGTTGCAAAAATTGTTTTTCTCCTTATTTCCATTTAAAAACTGTTCTGCACATTATAAAATGTTTTCTCAAAACATTTTTTAGTCTCTAAAAACTGGCATTCGAACACTCAGTTTTTTCCCCTCTTTTTAAAAAAAGAAAACATTGTAGGTGTCCAGTGTTAGAGAATAAATATTTTTCTAGCACTCGAAGTTTTTTCAGAAAGCACTCTGAAATTCTTTTAAATTCAGTTAAACACTTTTTTAACGTTATGCTTTTTATCACACCGGAGTTTCAACAACAAAAAATGTTTTACAAGTTACACTCTTTCATATTACAACAATTAATAAAATTATACATTATACTAAGAAAGCTGGATTCCTTTGTTTTCACCCAGTTATTTTTAATTTGGTTTGATAATATTTTCTTTTCTATACGTTTACAGATTTCTTTTAATAAGAAATGTATTATTGTTTAAATAATTCTTTGGATCCTCAGTCTATTTATTTTATAGTTTGATGCTAAGTAAATACAATAATTCATTCAAGTAAATATCTATAAATATATATCATATTCTAAGCGATAGAAGATGAATATTTTACAAGTGAGACTTATCTTTCCCATGGGAAGTATAATTGCCACCAAATACATCAATTTTTAAAGATCCATGGTAAAGAATTTCCCCACTTCTCATTAGAATTACAGTCACATCTTTATAAACAACAAAATTAACAATTGATCACATAATATTTGATTCCAACAATCAAATTTATTCAAACTAGCTGTGTGGCCCGGCGTTGCACGGGCTATCACGAATAATAGGATATTCCCGGGCGGAGAGAAGTGAGGCCACGTGAGACCTTGGGATCCATATATTTTCATATGCCCCGCCTCCGTTTTTCTCTGTAATCAACAAATATTGTCACTTATTTTCCCTAACAAACGTTACGAAGTTACTTACGACTTTACTTTAATACAAAAAAGAAAGAAAAAAAAGCATGAAAACGATTTTTTTCCGTTGTTAATAAATCCAAACACAGAAGCTCGCTCAAAAAGAAATACCAACTTCTGTTAAATAAATAAAAATGCAGCACTGGATGCGAAAACTAATAATAGGGAAAAAAAGAATCCGCCGTGAATGAATTCACCATGCTGCCAATAGATGGAAGCACGTCAATTCATTCATTTTGACGTTTCTAATTAATATCTTTTTAACTAATTATAATTTCGGAATTTCAATGGTCAAAATGGCTTCCTTGGATTATTTTCCATCTTTTGGTACTTACTGTTAGTTTCAGGATTCAGTGGTTCGTGAGAAGATAGAAGGACATAGATACATATGTTTGTTTACCTTCGAATTTTAATAGGATAGACTAGCCGCGATCACCTAGTGTTAAGGTCTCGGCTTCCTCACCGGAGGGCCCCAGATCCAAAACCCGATCCCATTGAAGATACGTAGCGTATGAAGCCTGCTGCATACTAAATCATACGTTGTGGGCAAACGTCCTCCCGCTTCTTGGCCCTTTTGCTTAGACAGGGGGTGCCAGCTCAAGTGACGTCCTTGTCATTTTACCGCGGTTCAAAGTTACGAGGTCCGACCCGAAATAGCCATGTGTTGCTCGGAACGTTAATATAGCTCAACTAACTAACCATTATCAAATAATAATAATTATCACTTTTTACTTTCTCGTATACGAAGTATACAAAGAGAAAGTATTGCAATCGTCAAAAAATTCAATCTCGAGATTTTGACGAATCTCCACGTTTTTAACCTCCCTGAGTCCGACAAACACAATTTTGGAATTATGTCTGTCTGTCTTTGAACACGATCACTCAAAAATTATTAGAGCTACGGGGATGAAATTTTATTTGTGATGTTGACACATAATTTGTAGATGTCTTTCAAATTTTGGACAAAATTCGTCTAAGGGAAGCCTGTCTGTCTGTCCACTTTCATGTGAACATTATAACTCAAAATTTTGAATAGCTACTTGGATAAAATGTGGTGCACAGTTTTATCATCAGGAATGTAGGTCTGTATAAAACATTGGGCCAAATCCGTCAAAAAGTTGACTGTCTGTCGGTCTGTATAATAGCATACTTTTGAATGCAATAACTTCTTAACAAAATTACTTAGATGAATGAAATTTTATATGTGGCCTTCTAACCTTAATTGTAGATTTGTGTCCAATTGTTGCGTCAATCAGTTAAAAAAAAGGCGTTCAAATTGCATATTCGGTTCAAATTGCAATTGTTATTGTGCATTGGCGACAGTAATCTGCCGCCAAGCGGTTGTTTACAGTTTGATTTCCTTTCGACTTGGCGGGGTCTACGAAGGAACTAACGAGCGGAAAACGCGCTCTTCGAAAATTATGGCAACCCCCCTAAATTGAATCTTCGTTCTGACATTCTCCAGATGGACGACCTTGATTAACCACAGGTGGGGTGAAATCTTGTGTGATATCTATAATAAAATTTTATACTGAAAAACGTTAAATAAAATCTCATTAGTTGTGGTACGCTCAGCGCGCAGAAAAATTGCGAACATACGCAATACAATTGCGAACATACGCAATTTTTCTGCAAGTGGAATGCGGTCAATGACACTTTTTTTTGCAAAATATCTAGTTTATGTGAATATATAAATTTTATATGTTTCATTGCAAATCACCATTCATAATTTTTTTTCTCAAAATACCTGGGTATATACTCCAAAAATATTTTTTAACCCACAGGGTAGGTAAATATTTTTACATCCCCCATACAGATTATTCTTTTTTGAGATGTTAATGTTCCAACTCTAATTCTAAAAGGAAAATTGTTGTTTAAAATGAAAGTTGAAGTTGTCATTTTGCCTCAGTTATTATGCCTGAACGTATTCAGTCATAACAAAGAACACATTCAGGCATAATAATTGAAATAAAAAGACAACTTCAACTTTAACTTTCACAACATCTTTTTAAAAAGCGACCATAACACAATCAGTTGTATTCAAAACAGTTTCACACATACAACTCACTTAAGTTTTCAAACAGCATTATTAATTAAAAAATATTCAGAATATTTTGTGTTTCCTTTCGCGTACGATTTTTTCTCCCTTTTCAACCATTATTTTCCTTTTATAATTGATAATTTTCGAGCAAGAGAGAAATATTCAATTTATTTTCTCTACCTTATTAGTTTTATTACGTAACGATCCTTTTTAAAAAGAAAAAAGAAAGAAACGGAAACCTAACAACCTCACGTTTTGTAACAAAAGCTCATTTAATGAATAATTGGAATCTCACATGCGAACGGAAATTTAAACTAAACGGAGAACTGTGTCAATATATCGTCGACTTCTATCAATTGTTCTTAAATGTTCTCCGATATTATGCTTCTAATTATGTTTCTTTTCTCCCCGTTAATTAAGTTCTTTGGGAATATTATCTACCAAGTGTATCAGAGAGCTATAAAAAGTAACGAAAAAGCTACGATTTCATTAAATTTGAGCCTACCTAATTATTTAGTTTATTTTACAAATATATCCTTCTAAAAGGGTTTTGGAATTTTTTGCCTTTAGGGATCCAGCAATTACAACCGTTGCTGTTAATGAATATCTTTCCTTTTCTTAGAATTAAGGGACTAATTCGTATTTATTTTAATGTGCAAAGTAGTTGGTTTGTTTTATTAAGTAGCATTAGTTTTCCTCGAAATGTTGATCTAGAAGAGAAATGGTTACAATAATTTTTCATTCGTTTTAAGGAGTTTTTTCTGCTCAATTTAATTGCTTCTGGCCAAAGGAAAAAGAATTTTGAACTTGGGGAATAATAGAAGAAGCAACTCCAATTATGTGTTTTTTATTTTACAGTACATGGTGCAGCATTTAACAAAGTATATTATTGTATTTTATTAATTTGGTCAGTGACCAAAATTAAACGAAGAAGTAAGTATTCCGGTCTCATGAGCTTGCGTCTGACCTTCGATCTCACACAGACGAGTGCATTTGCATAAAAGTAGAAAAGTACGAAACGGATAGCAACTCACGTAGAAATAACACGGTTATAATAAATACGATTGTGTTGATCCTAATCTAATCTATCAAAATAGACTCGTCTGATATCCCATGATGCTTACTTCTTAGCCGCCATCTTGTTATTGTCGGATAATAAACATTCGTTTACTTTGCTAGGAATGCTGAGTCATTCAGAATCTAACGGACGGTCCGTTTCAGAAAGCCGCGGTAATCACTTTTGAATGATTTTACCTTGCAGAGAGGTGATGCATTTCAGTAATTCTTTGCTATTCTTTACCGAAGCTGACGTTAATTTTCTTTGCTATTCTTTACCGATGCTGACATTAATTTACTTTGCTATTCCTTACCGATGCTGACATTAATTTCTTTTTGAATCGTAGTATTTTGCTTTAATTCGAAATTTGTGTAATGCGCGAGCCCGATGGCACTTGCGCAGAAGCTCGGACCCAGATAGCACGTAAGTTTGCAGCAAGTTTGATTTTGACTTGATATTACCTTGTCATCGCAAATTTGACGCGTCAAGCTTGAAGCGAACTTGTAGCAAGTTCGCCGTGACAACTAGCGCCACCTCCTTGCAAAGCAAATTTGCTGAAAGTTTGCAAAACAAGCTTGATGCAAAGATAGCACAAAGAGATAATTATCTTTGTCTCTATTTTAAAAAAACATCCGATTTTAATAGCATCTCCTAGACCGTCCTTCTTTTTATTAAATCAATAAATCAATGATAATTTGTAAAAAAACTAACTTTTTTATAAAAAAAATTTGAAACATTTTCCATCTTTTTACTAAATATAACACTCGCACTTTAAAGAAAACTATATCGCCTTTTTCTTAATGTTGAAATTTTAACGTTTATAAACAAAATTAAACCGAAAAAACAGTCAGTGTTTGTTGAAAAATAATAACTTATACATTTTCTCCCATGTTAAAGTAATTACTTTTGAACTCTAATTTCATAATTTATTCTACTAGCAAAACGTAGTTATTAGCGAAAATCGCTCTCTCTTTGACTTCGAATCATATTCTCAACTCAAAAAATTAATGAAATCAAGAAAATAGTTTAAAATAAATCGTATACGAATCGAATCGAACGATGTATTAGCAAAATCTATCCTCTCCTCTCCGAGTATAACTGGCCGAATGGTTAGCGCTGCTTCGGAACCGGTAGATCGCGAGTTCTATCCCGGGTTGTGTTCGTACTCTGTTTTGCTATAATTTGCAATAAGTTTGCCATGCAAGTTCGTCCCATGGTGACTTCGAAGCTTGCGTTAACTTGCTGCAAATTTGTTTCACACTTGCACTCTTGTCGGGTCAAACTTCCTGCAAGCTTGCAGATTTGCAGTGCAAGTTTGCTGCAAACTAAAATTGCTATCTGGGGAGGATTTGCGTATCTGAAAATGGACTATATAAATTGTTAGGCAATTTTAAAATGTAGGAACACAAAAACATACCGAAATTACATAGGAAAGCATGATCGGAAATGCCAACCGGATGGATTAGATGGCGCTGTTCGCCATCTAATCCATCTGAATTGGTAGTGCCCGACTGATGAAGCCTGGGTTTTTATTCTTTTGGGGGTCTCTCAAAGCGATGTCTACGTGACACTCGTTGACTCTGCTACCGACCTCGTCACAAGAATCTCCATCATTGCTGCAAATGTCAGCGAAATGTCAGGCATTTTCGAAAGGGTTCGCTATATTCCATGCACCGCCGCGGTGAAACGTGCATTGAAATAGAAAGAGCTCTAAGCAGTGTTAATATTGCGCGCTTCCACATACTGCTCAAGTGTAAAATATTGCCAAAGAAGGAGTTCCACCCATTACTAGGTTGTCATTTCTGTGTCTTGGGTGTATTTTCTAGCTCAGTAGGGTGGCGCTTCCGGCCATGCATTGTTATGCGGTTCCAGCTTGTCTTTGTGCTTTTACCTCCTACAAGAGATTGTATGCGAAATTTTGCATCGCCATATATACTATGAATTATTTACATACGGTATTTTCTTTCAAATCCATATAACTATAGGTGTTTGCTGTATGTTTGACATGTTCATCATGATAAGGCGATTTATAAAAAATTCTAAATTTATAGTTATTTACAACGCAATATGAAAGATGAATAAACTATTTACAGGAAGCCATATTTGCACGTGCAGTTATCGTACATCAATGGTGGACAGAATAAAGTGAAACAGTTAAAAGTGAACACATTAAGTTGAATAGTTTCTGTCCTTGCTCTCCTGAACGATGATATGCGACCAAAAATACTCCCCCCAAGTGAGATACTGTGACAAAAATGTATTTCACTGTTAATGTACTGGTAAATGAATTTCACGTCCGGGTCACCAATTATAGGTGTTTGCTATATGTTTGACATGTTCGTCATGATGTGGCGATTTATAAAAATACTAAATTTTTTTACGACGCAATAACAAAGATGAATAAACTATTTACAGGAAGCTATATTTACACGCGCAGTTATCGTGCATCAATGGTGGACAGAATGGAAACAGAATAATAATTAAAAGTGAAAACATTAAGTTGATAAGCTGAGCAGTCTGTGTCCTTGTGATAATATGCCACCACAGAATCTACGTTAATTGAATTTCAAGTGCTTAAACATTAATTTTTATACAACCCATAAGTTATACCCGATTACAAAGTATATTTCGCTTCATATTTTTGATTTGCCAGTTTTTGACTGCAAGCTGCTTTTTCTGCATTTTACCTTTAACCTGGAGCAGTATATCCAATATCCTGTTTCTCGCGCCATAAAAATTCCAAACCAAGCCAAATACATGTATTATCATTCATGTACTTATATCTTTTCCATATTTTAAAACTGGTTTGTTTTGCTTAAAGATATCCCTATCAGTTTTCCAGAATCTATGTCTGCAAATAATTTTCCAAAGCAACAAAAAAGCCGCCATATGGGTTCTCGTAAAGACGTCATTTCGATTATTTTGTAATCAAAGTTTTATAAAACACAGAATAAAAATCTGAAATCCTATAAGTCATTCTCAAAATTTCAAGCGAAAACTCTTTTCTCCCTTATTTATCCCTAAAAGGCCCAGTTTTCCCTTTAACCCGAGAGAATGCGCGCCTCCTTAGCGAACGCTAAAACACGCGGGGGTCATAGACTTACCCCAAACTAAAATTCAATCCTGCTCTGCTAAAATCATTATATTTTTATTTGGAATAATAACGCTTTTGACTTTTAGACATTAAGAATACAGTGCTTTATCAAATCTACTGCATTATTATCCGCTAATAAAGCACGGATTTCTAGAGGTTCATTTTTCGCGCATCTCTTTCACGTGAAAAGTGTGGTGCGCATATTCCTCGATAAATATATTTGTTCACTCTATAATTATATGTATTATATTACCGTTGATGAATAGCTCCCAACTCTTCACAGGGCTCTTTCGCTGGTCCTTTTGTTCCAGATCAGCGCGACACAATATTATGACAGCGAATATTTTGCCTAAATTTTGTTTTTTTTCACTCAATGCCCTCTTTTGATGAAAATAATTCCAAGTTATTCGTATCTTCATTTACAGAACCTTCGTCCTCTTCCGATTCTGTATCATGTTCGCAGAAACTTTCATGATCTGAAAAATCTCTCCTGAAACATCCCCAGGTCCATTGTCTTCATCAGTTTCAACTTCAACAAGAAGTTTACTTGAACACTCCATTTCTTTTTTGTAGAGTCGGCATTGTGAGAAACAGCTGAATACTTCAATTTGGCAAGGAAAAAAACGAGCTGACCGTATCAGCTACGTTTAATAACTAGTCTGTGGCACAAACAGAAAGACACGAGGGGTCATTTAATAACCTTAGTAACTGACCAAACGTGTATTAGGGATGAAATATTCCGGAAATACTCTCTAAATACTCAGAAAAGGCGGCGGGGGTTGACTAGCACAGCTACTGATAAGAAAGGAATAAAGAGGTGACTAGTTTTATAGGAATCTGTGTTTTCCGAGAGCTTGGGGTCATAAAATGACCCCCGCGCGTCCTCCCGGGTTAACCCTTTTAGGGGCACAAGCAATTTATTTTTTTTTTCGTAAAAACAGTGTTAATGACTGTATAAATCCACAAGGGGAAAAGAGAGTTGGTGCTGCCATCTATTGTCATTAGTACATACTAAAAACGCATTCTTTCTAATAAATCTTCAAAAGACTACCGCCTCTATAAGAAAAAAAGCTCATAAAAATGTGATTCCAACGAGAAACCACCGCCCTTGAAAGGGTTAAGCAACATACCCAATTTTGGCTTCTAAAACGCTTGAGAATAAGACTGAATCTCTAATGCCTGTTAATGCCAGTAGAATACATGCTGAAAATGTTATTAAATCAATTTACAACATATAGATGGCAACCTGAGTGCTGATAAAAAAATTTAATAAACTGACTGATGATTTTCACTTGAGGCTTCATCTTTTTAGTTTTGTTTATACGCGTGAGAATACCATATTTTATTCTATAATTTTGAAGACAATTCCTTGTCCATGTTATTAGTTCTTAAATATCAACTGTGTTTGATATTATCGAATTTAATAAAGCAAATTTTTTTCTGCAATAAAGCCCAGTGTTGTCAATTAATAGCAAACTGTTTTCTTAGCCATAAACCATACCTAAAACAAAGGATTTTTTAGCGCATTTTTCCAAAGTTTTATTCAAGAAATGAGAGTCAAAAAACATTTTAAAATCAATTTTTAAAAATTGGGCCATTTAGGGTTAACTATTCATCTGTGATTATAATTAATAATATCCTAACAAGAGGAAAAGTTTAAATTATTTCTCTACCTGATTAAGTTTATTATCCATAGGTATTCTAAAAACAAAAGATTAACAACCCCAAGTTATGAGATAGACACTCTTTCAATAAATAATTTGGATAGCACGGACAAATGGAAATTTAATCCCTAGGTCAGAATATTCTCGAATTCTGTCTATTGCACTTAAAGGTTCTCCAATATTATTCTTCTAATTATGCTTCTCTTTCTTCCCGTTAATTAAGTTCTTTGGGAATATTAGCTTCCAAATGTATCGGAGAGCAATAAAAAGAATTAGAATAGGAAATGTTTCATTAAATTTGAACGCACCTAATTACTTTGTTTGCTGTACAAATATATAATTCTAAAATATTTTTTTGCATTTTAGCTCAAGTAATTTCATTGGATGCTGTTAATGGACATTTTACTTTCTTTAAAATTAAAGGAGGTCCTTAATAATGTGCGAAGAAGTTAGTTTGCTTTTACTACAAATAGCATTAAATTTCCTCAAAATACTGGGCTTGAAATGAATTAGCTTAGGTAGATTTAAAAATTTTATCAAGTTTTTTTATGTGTTTTCTCTTTTTAATTTCTTAAGAAAAAAGTTAGAAAGATTTTGAAGCTCTGGAAGCTCATTAGCAATGAATGTGGTTATATGTGTGAATTTCAGATATATTGTTCAGCATCTAACAAAACAAATTATTATAATTTGATTTAATTTGATTGCTGAAAAGAAAGTAAACACTAGCTTACTTTTCTAGTAAAATGATAAAATATTTAAATATTTTTTTTTCAAAACCAGGTTGGAAATAAACATTCTTTTACTCTACTACCAATATTCGCAGAATTGTTCAAATAAAAGTTTTTTTTTTCTCTTTACAAAAATTTTCTTTTATCTTTTTTATTTCAATAATATTTTCTTTAAAATCGATAGACTTTGAACTTTTAATAAGTGAACGTCAAGTGCTTACACATTCATCTTCTTACAATGCAGAGTTGTGCTTTATTACAATGTACAGAACGGTCATAAATTAAAGCGAGGTTTCTATGGCACGACTGTAAAAAAATCTGTTCAGCCAAATGTAACCAAATTTGGTTTATATACTACTCCGACCATAGATTTCAATTTACACAAAAAAATCTGAAATTTTCATCACCAACTGCAATATGGCGTCCAAATGAATTAGCCGAAATAATTGTTGAAGTCACAACTCGTGCTGTACATTTTATTTTGGCATCCTTAATACAAGCGGTTCAATGAGTTTATTTAACACGTTCCGTGCCACGTGTGCCATGGTTGATACATGTTAAACTTTCCATTCAGGCCACGTGTGGTACACACTAATCGAAAAGCTAAAATTGATCGCAGCACCACGTGTACCATGAATGGTACATTATGTTATAGCTAAGCTAAAGAAGCTAATTACTTATGGGTTGATGATATATAGAAATATTATGTGATAATATATCAGTCTTCAAAAATCTATCATCTAATTAGTCAGAACATCGGTACTTACGTATTAACGCCACCGAGGCTACAGATTTGGCGGTTTTTGTACTTACGTATTAACGCCAATTTGGCGGTTTTTGTACTTACGTATTAACGCCAATTTGGCGGTTTTTAAGTGGTGCCAATTTGGCGGTTTTTCAGTGGCGCCAATTTGGCGGTTTTTGTACTTACGTATTAACGCTAATTTGGCGGTTTTTAAGTGCCGCCAATTTGGCGGGTTTTGTACTGACGTATTAACGCCAATTTGGCGGTTTTTAAGTGCCGCCAACGCCACCGCAGCTACAGATTTGGCGGTTTTTAAGTGCCGCCAATTTGGCGGTTTTTGTACTTACGTATTAACGCCAATTTGGCGGGTTTTGTAAACAAGATTGCTCTTTATTGGCGCATTACCGCCAATCTGTAGCCTCGGTGGCGTTAATACGTAAGTACCAGAACATCAAATGCTCTGAATGAAAAATCGAGCAGAAACTGCTTGGCACGGAACGTGTTAAAATGTTATCTTAACTCTCGGAATAGTGAGGTTCCTTGGACAACTGCAATTAGAGAAAGTGAATGCAAGACTATTATCCTGTTCGTCCGTAAAATTTGTCGCAGAACTTTTTAAATACCTCATCCAATGTAAGAAGGTGCTCCACCTTATACTGTAGATTGCAGGACGTCAATTCGTGCATTTTAGGATTATTAGACTTGACTTCAAAGATTTACAAGTTTTTGACTCTAAATTCCCATGAGCTTACTAAATGCCATTTTTTATATTACAGTGGTGTGCAAAAATTAAAGACCATTTCGTAAAATGCGAGAAATTTGCAATTAATATATAGAGATTGAAACTATATAACTGATATTAATATATAACTGATAGAAACTGTGTTTCGAAATCAGTTCTGGAGAATTGTGTGACATTCAATCGAGTATCATACACATTTTTCAGTGACGATTCGGTCACGAGGGCAATTAGTGGGGGCCACTAGAAAGGGATGAAGGCGAAAATGGAGTTCGGCCCATCCTGTTTCACGGAAAGCTGATAACGAGATGTAACTTTTATAAATGATTATGTATGATACGCATATTATTTACATGCATTTTCGAAAACTGTAGTAGAGCAACTGTAAAAAACATTTCAGTTGAATCCCAATAAAATTTAGGCGCATATCGGCATTTTAGTGACGTGAATTTCAATTTCTCTTTAAGAGAAGCTAAATGATGAGGGTTCTTACACAAACTGATATTTTTTAAACTTGAATCTTCGATTGGTATTCGAGGAAATGCAATTTAAATAATGTATTTAATTTTTAAGTGTACATGGGTTTTCAGGATTTTCAATTTTCCTAAAATTCAATGTTACTGTTCAAAGATTCAAATTTAAAAAATTTCAGTTTGTGCAAGAATCCTCATCACTTAGCTTTTCTCAAGGAGAAATTTAAATTCACCTCACTGAAATGCCGATGTGCGCCTAAATTTTAATGGGATTCAACTGAAACTTTTTTTAAAGTTGCTCTATATATCTGGCGTTGAAGTTATGAAAGAAAAATTCCGTTGCATCTAGCACATTTGTAGTAAAAAATTATTTAGTACAAACACTCATATTTCCTCTTATATTCAACGTATTTACTTCAAAGTTTTAATACAATACTTCTGAAACACATTTTGATGTGTTCAGCAAATTTTGTGTAATTTGAATTAAAATTCCTTATGTTATCAGCAAACACCATGCGGAAAAATTTGGGAATTTTTGAAGAAACCTTTACATCTTCCCGAATATTTGTGCTGTGTTTACGAAAATGCAATTACATATTATGTACATTAAACATAATCATTTATAAAAGTTACATCTCGTTATCAACTTTCTGTAAAACAGGATGGGTCAGACTCCATTTTCGCCTTCATCCCTTTCTGGTGGCCTCCCTAATTGACCTCGTGACCGAATCTTCACTGAAAAATGTGCATGATACTCGATTGAATGTCACACAATTCTCCAGAACTGATTTCGAAACATAGTTTTCGTATTAATTCGAAATTTTTCGCATTTTACGAAATGGTCCTTAATATTTGCACATCAGAACAGAACACCACTTCATACCCCTGCGACTATAACCTCTTGGTTATTTAAACAGTGTTGAGGACATGAAGTGGAAGAGACATCGGAAGACGCTCCTTAACTGTCTAGCAAATAATGGCGGAGGCAGAGAGATGGAAAAGGTTACAAAAATACAAATATTAGAATCTGGGATAGTATACAAGAAACTAAGGGGAGTATTATATAAAACCATATACAAACAAAAACTGTAAAAATGGAAGAAAAATTACTACGAAATGCACAATATCGACAAACAGGAGAGAAAAAGAAAAAAAAAACTAATCAAATAAAGAAGTCCACAAAAACGAACTAAAATGCGAGTGTTAAAGCACATGTGTGTCTGTTCTGTTCATTGTTCTTTCCTCCAAAAAGAGGAAGTTCTTCTGTGTGGAAGCGGAGTATAGTTTAGGTGCGCTGTCATTTCGACGAAGAGGGCACGAAAAATTCCGAATGTCGGCTTGCAGGTAATGGAAAAGGCTTGAAGTGAATGATGATAATGGATTTATTCGAAAATCTCTTGAAAATCACTAAGATGGCGTAGAAATCGTGGGATTTTAAGTCGGGAGTCTTTGTTGGAAGCGACGTTGCGGAACCAGATTAGCTCATGTTGCTGTGTCGGTTCAGTCGTGTGGAAGGATGCAGTCAGAATGCAGTCTGTCGCATAATGCAAGGGATTGCCATTTGGGCTTCCACATGGCAATTTTCTGTCAAGGCGTGGTTAAACTTTTTCAAGTACGAGGGAAATGGGTCGTGTCCTGTAAAAAACAGGATTTCTTCCCTTTTTCAGTAGCATAGTTGAGTCGAGACTCTTGGCAGGATGTTAAATGTGGACCTCCCCGTATCTTCATCTTCCCAGTCTGACTGCCAGTCCTCCATCATTTTTTTCTTGAAGATTGATTTCAGGAAGGAAATCGGAGCCTTAACCGATAGTGGGTCTCTATCAGACTCCGCAGCTTCTCTTGCTAATCTGTCCGCTTCCTCGTTTCCATCGTAGCCCACGTGAGCTTTGATCCAAGAAATGTGTATATACTTATTCGTGATAAGGCTCTTGGAGATCTCTCTAAGTGTACTTTTCATGTATTTAAATTTTTTCTACATTTTAAAATACTCGTATTGTTCAAGGCAGATGCTTATCATTCGATACGGATTCTGTAAATATCTTCGAAAAATGCAAAAAAAAAGAAATGGTATGATTTTTTATAAAAACGTTATCTGCGGATCAGTTCCTATTCTAAACAACAGAACATTGTGAAATATTCAAAAAATTTAAAACACTAAACAAGATAACAAAATGGTTCGAATATTCTTTTTACACTTCGCAACTCCTTTTGCAATAAAAATTAAAAACTATTTAATAAGAGAAAAAATATGTATTTTTCAACTTAATCATAACGTCAAACTACACAACCTCAAATTTTATGACAAAGAGCCATTTAATGAATAGTTGGAAACTAATGGGCAAACTGAAATTTAACCTTATCAATACATCTTTGAATTCTATCAGCTATACTTAAAAAAGTTTCCGACATTATTCTCCTAATTGCGTTCTTTTCTTCTCATTAATTAAGTTCTTTGGGAATATTAGCTACCAAGTATATCGGAGACCAATAAAAACTATTAAATGAGCTACTTATTCTTATATTCCAACGTATCTAATTACTTTGTTTGCTGAACAATTATATTATTCTGCTAAAGTTTTGGAATCTTTTACCTTGAGGGACCCAGCGATTAAATTCGCTGCTCTTAATGAATATATTTCATTCTTTGCAATTGCAGGTCGTTCATGTTTATTTTAATATATAAAGTATAGCTTGATTTATTATATATCGTTAGTTATGTTCGAAATGTTAACCGAAAAAATCTTATTTAAGCGTTTAAATGATTTTTTTAATCTGCTGATTCCATTTAATGGCTCCTGAGGAAAAGCCAAAAGATTTTAGAACTTTGGAATGGCATTACAAATGATTATGATTATGTGTTTGAACTTAAGATACACGTCTTAGTGAAATAATTACACTTAACAAAGTTGATTATCATTACTTTTTTAAAAAATTTTAGAAACTCTAGACTTTTTTGCGAACAAGATTAACCAACCAAGCAGTTGTTTGCTTTTTAGTAATGGATAACAAACTGTTTAAATAATGTACCGAAAAACCCAATCTTTATTAAGAATGTTTTTGCCTTAATTATTCCTTCATTATTTAAACTTTAATTGCTTAAGACATTCTCTTTTTATAATGTATCTCAGCAACCTACGAAATGAAAAACACTAAATACAGTGTTTTGCAATTTAATTCTATTTATCTTCATGTTCTTTTCTTACTAAGTTGGTTCTTAGATTTTTTTAATTCTATCCTTTTATAATGCGATTAATTTTTTCCATATTGTATCAAAGCAGTGCTAAACTAAGAACTAATATAGGGCAAAGAGGGTGAAACCGGGTAGTGGGATTAAACAGGGTACCTTGATTATGGCACTATTATTTCTCCTTTCTAGTAGACAGATTCTGGATTATACTTCACTAGTCAAGAAGAAAGAATGGTCATAGTGGCCGTGTTGTTGCTGTTGAATTCACAATGTCTGTGAGAATTATTTGTTTTAAGACGTCAACTCTCTAATACTCGTTTGTTTTATACTATCCTTACTTAATAATCATTACTGTTATAAAAACTATATTAAGTCCAGGTTATTTTATGTTTACTAAGGATTTATAACCATTTCAAACAATAAGGATTTAGTCCAATAATTGCGTGGCTCTATTTCGATTTTATAAACTCTCGACGCGGCGTAAAACCGGGGACTCCAAATGGCGCAAGACCGTACAAGACGATATTGATGATTTTTCGGATGGAGATTATAAAAACACTTTAAAAGTTGATTGTTTATATTTTAATGATGTATTTTCTAATTTAAATAAACGAGAAGGGTAGATACAATGAAGAAATTGTTTCAGCTGGGCCCACGAAATCTGCAGTGGCGCGGAGGAAGAAGACAGCTGCTTTACAAGTGAATTTTGTAACTAATATTCTTAAATTGCCATATAAAATAGAATCATAATATAAATAAATCATTGATAAAAAAAGTGATGAAACTAGGATTTTTCACGAATGATATACTGTAGTCCGTTAAACAATGAATGTTTTAATAAAATTTGATGAACTTTATGTCGAATAGCTTAACTCCAACAGGCCTTTGAGTCTTAGTTACTCGGATTTACTCCACTTTCCCCTATATCATGTTATGGCAAACTTAGCCTTAATATGTACTAATTTTTATATAGATTAGGGTAATACGTGTCAAGCTAAATCGAAATCATAATTTGTTAGTGCCATGTCATAATGAAACCGACATTTAGGAATACCGTGTTATATTGAAATCGTGTTTAAGAGGGCCTTATTATACTGAAATCATTAGGAGTTAGGAGTCCTAGGAGTTAGCTTTAGGAGTCCTGTGCAATATTTAAATCGTGCTTTAGAAGCATCGTGCTATAAGCAAGTTTTGTGAGAATAATCCATATAAAGTATTTTTACTTTCTCGTATACGAAGAGAAAGTATTCTAATCGTCAAAAAACTAGAACTCGAGATTTTGACATATCTCCACGTTTCAGACCTCCCTGAGTCCGAAAAACACAATTTGGGAATCATGTCTTCTGTGTGTCTGTGAACACGATAACTCAAAAACTTTTAGATATACAGGGATGAAATTTGGAATTGTAATCTTTACACATAATTTGTAGGTTTCTGTCAAATTTTGGACAAAATCCGTCTATGGGAAGTCCGTCTGTCTGTCTGTCCACGTTCATGTGAACACTTTAACTCAAAAACTTGAATAGCTAGATGGATAAAATTTGGTACACAGTTTTATCATCAGGAATGTAGCTCCGTATAAACGTTTGGGCCAAATCCGTCAAAGGGCGACTGTCTGTCAGTCTGTATAATCGCATACTTCTGAACGCCATAACTCCTAAATACAACTACTCAGATATGTGACATTTGGTATGTGATCTTCTAACCCTAATGGTAGATCCAATTTTCATTTCAATCGGTTAAAAATACGGCGTTCAAATTGCTTATTAGATTTTCGTTATCTGAGAAGGCCAAATTGCATATTGGCGCTACTCATGACCTTCAAAATCGCTCTACTACTAACACCCTCCTTTCGACTTACACGCGCGCCAAAAAAAACTTTTGTATAGTCATGGCATTCTGGGTTAGAGAAGTTTCGCAATTTTTATTCGCGCGGGTGGGGGAGGGAAAATGACACCATTTTGGTAAGTATACTAGAAAGTTTAGGGAAGACCACTCCCGCTGGTTCTATTGCATTGAAACCATGTTATAAGATTTCCTTCCATGGAGCATAAAACGCGCAAGCTTATTGTAAGGTTTTAATGATTTAAGCCTAAGTTTCGGACACAAAGCCGAATGTTGTAAAAATAGAGAGAAATTATTCTAGATTTAGTAAGTAAGCCTAAACCATATAAATTCCTACAATAAGAAAAAAAATAAATAATTTGTATCATCATTATCACCTAAAACCATAGTACAACTCTTTTTTCAGTTTATTATATGCAAAAAAGAAACTATTGTAATCGTCAAAAAATTCAACCTTAACCTTTTAATAAAACCTCTCATTTTAGACCCCCATTAGTCTGAAAAAAATTAAAATCTTTCCGCCAGTCTGTCTGTAAATACTATACAGAAACGAAATACGCTAGATGAATTAAATTTGATGTGTGATCTTTACAGCAAAATTATAGATCTGTATCAAATTTTTGATGAGATCCGCACATCCGTGTGCGTTTGAACGTAATAACTCAAAACCGCAACAAGCTAAATGGCTAGATTCTAGTATATATATTTACACCATAATTGTAGATAATATGTGTATAGTTATGGACCAATCCGTCAAAGGGCAGGCAGACATTTATTGTCTGACCGCAATAACACAAAAAATAAAATGAAACCTGGTATGTAGTCTTGATACCATAATCTTAGATCTGTGTTAAATTCTGGACACAGATAGTCAAAGAGATAATTAAATATCTTCACTTTACATCGAAGCTAAACTCAAAACAACCCATATGTTACCATTCTTATTAAATGAAAATATTACAGATATTTCAAACCATTTCATTTATTTGTTTCCGAGTTACAACCCGTAGTGTTTAATTGAATTCTGTATGTATAATATATATATCATTCTGGAAAATTATTAATAACTTAATTAATTAATTTAAAAAATTGACTTTCATCGGGTTTCAGAAATCGTTTGATACTTTTGTAATTTTCCGAGGAGCTACAGGAATTAGAAATCGTTTGGTGCAACTGATATTCTCATTTTATTTTTAAATAAAATTGGAATTTGTGTATTATAATATTTTATAAAAAAATGTTTTTACATTAAAAATAGTATATATATTTTTAAAAAATGGTCTTAAATATTTTCATCCCGAGCAACGCCGAGCGTATCAGATATTTTATACTTCATGTTAGAAAACACATTCTTAATATTTTTTGGCCTCCTTTAATTTAAATTTGTAGAGCTGATTTCTTCTTTATCGTTTTAATACTGTTTTATTCCACACAGTCTAACGACGCATCGCATTCTGAAATCTAACTTTATCGATTTAAAAGTCATAAATCATAAGTATAATATTTACTCTGGTTGCATAATCAATATTTGCATCCGGTCTCGGAACTCATTTCAAACGATTTCGGCTGGAATTGTTTACGTCTGCTACATAATGATTTGTTGAATAGTTTTGTTGAATGTTATGAACTCCAAATCACAGCTTTTTTTTATAAACTTTTATGACTTGACTGGTTCATGTTTGTAAAAATCGAATTTTGTAATCGATTTTTTACTCGCTTCTTTATGCGACAGAATATGAAAGATTGCACTCTTAAGTAGTCTTTATGACAATAATTATAAGTAAACATATTAGCTTAATTGAATTTTCATTCCATAGCAGGGGCGCCACCTAGTAGTGAGTTAGAGAAAAGATTGATTTCAAGAATCAATAATATTTATAATAATGAATTATAAATAAAAATCTAAAACGAAGAAAATAATTAATAAAAAAAGATAAAGATATTTTTAGTTCATTAATAAATGTGATTTTGTAAAAACCTTTTCTATTAGATTTATTTTCTTCTTTTCTCCTTTTGGCCGCTGTTGTGTCGAATTTTAACTCAGTGTTTATTGACGTACTGAATTTCGAACAACTTTTATAACCATCTAACGCATATATGAAATCCACACATCAAGTCTTAAGATACACAATAAAAGCCTTAGATTTTCTTGTTTAAATCATTCAACTGATACATACAACAAGTTAATTCTTAAATGTGGCGCTTCTGAAGATAATATTCTTCATATAAAATGAGAATTACCATTTGGTGAATTAATTTCAAATGTGTACCAAAAGAAAATGTGTACCAAGAGAAAAATCTCATTTAGTTTCCTATTTTATGATTTAGTCATTTACTGTCCAGATGGTCTGGATATGAGGCTTGATGTATCAGACGGAAAAAAAACTCTCTTTGTAGAACTTTAAGTTCCACAAAACTTCATAATTCAATATCAAACCAAAAGATAGTGAATTTATTATGCATATTATTTCTTATGGAAAAGAATTTTTGTTTTCAAATCAATAACAAAATTTTCGGAAATATTGAAATCTGTAACAATTAAAGTCATTTCTGTTCATAAGTTAGCCATGGTTAAGAAAAGATGGCTAGATTTACCGTCCTCTTCATACAACGTTGTTTCCATGTTGCCAGATTTGAGCTTAATATAAAATAGTAGATACAACATCAAAATTTTATGGTATCTTACAACTCAAATGTTTTGAGCTGATATGCTCATTTAGATTTTTGATTTTCAGCTATACCATGATTACTAATTATTTGAGTGCAGAACTATATTAAATCCAATATTCAACAAAGAAGCAGTTTTCCTTAAAAAGTAAGAAGTATTCTAAGGTCAATTTACTTGCAAAATGAAACTCCCATTTAACTCGCCTGAAAATTTAGATTTATCATAGATTCTATACTTAGCAGTGGTATAAGCTAGCATTTCTATCGAAATAAATCCTAATAAAGTATTCTTAGTGTATTGCATTTTATGGTAATTAGCTTAAAGTAAACTCTATAGATGTAAGAACAACTTGTAAGTTTATTTCTGCTTATTCTGTGCGTGTTTCTTAACTTTATTTTTAAAGCGATCAATTGTATTTCAGCAAACACACAATCAGTAGGATGAAAGAATAAACACAGCAACTAAGGATTTTAGAAGATTCAAACTATTTAAATATGCTATTATGTTTTTCCCCGTTAGTATTTTTAATATACCAATGGCGTGTAGGATAACGCACGATTTCTTCCACAACAAACTGAAAAACAACAGACATTTTTCTCCACAGCATCATTTTTCAAGTATTAAATTTCGTTTAAAAGAGTACAAACAAAAATAAATATAAATTCTTCTAAATCATTTCAAAAAATATTTCCAGACCTAAAAAATAAGCAAGAACTTTTTACAATGAAACCTCTAAAATAATCCACCGACCAACAATATAATTTTTCAGCAATAGAACTCCAGACAACAAACACGGTATAAAATTCAGACGATTAAATTCTCATTACTGCTTTTGCTATTATTCGATATTTGCTTAGCCGCAAGTTTCCTTCGGGGCAAAATGCAATTTGCAGCTGCTGAGCAACATTGTAAATTCTGCAAAGGAAAAATAAATAAAACTTTTTAAAAAATGAGTCTTTAATGTCACGAAGAATATTGCTTTCCGATACGTTTCAGTGAAACTGAATTAAATAC